>PVHP010020492.1:0-30570 GCA_004024765.1 Zapus hudsonius | reverse complement strand
AACATGAACCCTTTTGAAGAAAAGCACCTTGCTTAAAATAAAATGTGGAGGGCTGGAGAGATAGCCCAGCAGTTAAGGCACTTGCCTCCAGTGCCTAAGGCCCTGGGTTCAATTCCCCAGGACCCACATAAGCCAGATCCACAAGGTGGTGACCCTAGTGTTCTCTCTCTCTCTCTCTCTCTCTCTCTCTCTCTCTCTGCTTGAAAATGAATAAATAAAATATTAAAATAAAATAAAATAGAATGTGGAGATGTCTCAGTGGGTAAAGCACTTGTCATTGCAAGTGTAACTATATGGAGGGACATGGAGACAGAGCCGGCTCCTCACCAGCTTTCCCATAGCCCAGAAGCCTAGCAGTGAATGGCAGCTTGTTTCTGCATAGCCCTGGGGTATGTTCCCTACCAGCCAGGCTCTCCTGGCCTGTAGACTCCTGTCATGTTTTGATCCAGGTGTCCCCCACAAACAAATGAATGTGTTCTGATTGATCAATCCTCAGCTGATGGCAGTTTGGGTTTTACAACCTCACAGGAGCTGTGTTGTTGGGGGTGGGTTTATGGGGATTATAAACCAGCTTCCCCTTTCCAGTGTTTGGCACACCTTCCTGCCATTGTTTGCAGTGCTGTGGTGGAGATGTGATGTCCATCCCTCTGCTCATGCCATCATTTTCCCTGCCAGGATGGAGTCTCCCTAATAAACTCATTCCTCCATAAGCCACTTTTGCTTGGGTTCTTTCTGCACAGCAACTAGAGAGCTGACTACAATAGATTTGGTACCAGGAGTGGGGTCTGTTGCCGCTAGAACCCTGATCTTGTGGCTTTGGCCTTTTAGAAGTGATCTTCAGGAGGAATGTGGAAGGATTTGAAACCTAAGAGACAACTTGCAGTGTATGACTTCGTGGAGCATTCTGGTCAGAGTGGAAAGACCTGAATGCAGTAAGAATTATGGACTGTGAGGTTTGGCTTATGAGGGTGAGAAAGAACTTTGTCAGGACTGTGCCAGAGCAGTTTATGTGAAAGGTTTGCTGCGTTCTGCCTGCCTGTGTCCTGGGAACCGGTGCAGGGTTGTTTTACATAAAGATTGACTGGTGTGAGCAGATGGAGATGGCACAGAAAGAAATGAAATTTTTGGGCCAAAACTGCTGCCCATTCACCTGCAGTTGTTTGAGAGATAACAACCATTGAGATCGGGCCAGCTGGTCTGCATTGGAACAACAGGAAGAATGCAGACTCAATGAAGTAAGGGGCCTGAATGCTTTGTTCCCACCTGGTTCTGTGGAGTATAACAAATGCAAGAAGAGAGGGTCATTGGACTTGCAACACAGTTTTGTTTTTGAAAAATGGCCATTGGCAATGTGAAGCAGGTGTGCTGGATTGCCTGCATGGAAGCCAATGGAGCCATGAATATGACCTGTGGGTTGCAATGGAGACCAATGAATTCCAGGACTATGGATGGCTGCCAAAGCGAGCTGCCAGCACCAGAAGTTTTCCCAGACTGAGTAGCCAAGATGGAGGGGCAGAATTGAATCTCCAAGATTAGATTCTAATACCCTGATTAGATAATATTAGATAATAATTCTAATCTCCTGATTAGAATCATTGAACTTGGAGTTAAGAGTTTGATGTTAGGGATACCAACACATTATTTGCTCATTCAGTGTATCTACTTCTGGATAATAAAGAAAAAAAAAAGAGTTTGATGTTGCCCTGCTTGTTTTAAATCTAGTATTGGTTTAATCTGTCTTTGCTGTGCCTCATGTTTTGCAGTGTGAATGTTCTATGCCATTACGGGCTTATTTTTTGGTATTATGGCTCAGCTGAAAGCTGTGGCAATTTAGGAGTTGAGCTGAACACATCGTATTTACATCATGTGTGATTATTAGTTTGTGGAGGCCAGGGGAAAACTGTCATGATTTGGTCCAGGTGTCCCCCACAAACAAATGAATGTGTTCTGAATGATTAATCCCCAGATGATGGCAGTTTGGGTTTTACAACCTTGCAGGAGCTGTGTTGTTGGGTGTGGGCTTATGGGGGTTATAAGCCAGCTTCCTCTCGCCAGTGTTTGGCACACCTTCCTGCCATTGTTTGCAGTGCTGTGGTGATGTGATGTCTACCCCTCTGCTCATGCCATCATTTTCCCTGCCAGAATGGAGTCTCCCCTAATAAACCCATTCCTCCACAAGCCGATTTTGTTTGGGTTTTTTCTGCGCAGCAACTAGAAAGCTGACTACAACAACTCCTCTCCAGCAGGACATGTGGTACCTGTTGGATATTGGAGAGGGAGAGCAACATGGCTGGAGAGAGGCACTGGTACTCTGTCAGGATTAGAGCTTTTGTAGGAGAATGATTAATATCGTTCCCCAGGCAGTGTAATGGGTCCTGAGCCAGGGAGAGTAGGGTAGGCTATGGAACCCCAAGAGCATGGCAGGGTCTAAAGAACAAAAGGTGGATCCATTATTTTTATAGTTTGGGAGGTAAGGAGGAAAGCCCCTTGCCACATGGCCTAGCCTATGTACTAGAAGCCACTGAGGAAGGCACTCGATGGGACACAAGACCATAACTCAAGTGGTCTTGGAGGGCATGACAAGAGGGCTAGTCTTGCTTTGTGGCTCAGCTTTGAGTCCTGGGCAGCAGGGCCTCTTAAATGACTACATCTGGGGTTGGGTAGCTATCTCAGCAGTTAAAAACACATGCTTGTGAAGCTTGCTGGTCCAAGTTCAATCCTCCCCAGCTCCCACATAAAATTGGACACAAAGTAGCCCGTGCATCTGCGATCCCAATATGCTTATGATAATGGGAGGTGTAGCCAGGAGACTCTGAAGATTGAGGGCCAGATAGCCTGGGGTTTGTTTGCAAGAAGGTAGAGAATTGCTGATGGAGTCATTCAAAGTTCATGTGGTGGTCTGGTCCCTGATGAGCTAATTTGTGTTCCTACTTTCGGAGGCTTCTGGGACTGGGATGTATATGTGATGCTGGGAATGAAGCCAGGGTCTTGTGCGTGCCAGGCAGAAGATCTGCATCTGAGCCACATCCCCAGCCTGGTGCTGGGGGTTTTATCTCAGTGAGGATTGGCCAGCCTGGCTTCTTCCTTTGAAGACTTAATCTGCTGTTTATGGCTTTAAAAAAATCTTTATTATCTATAATTAGATACACTGAATGAGCAAATAATGTGTTGGTATCCCCAATTCCCTGATTTCCCTCCTCCCTGTCCCCAATCAGCTGGATATCCTCCTCCGTGGGCAGTCTGGATCAGTCCATGAGGTAGGGGGTTATGGATCGCCTAGGAGTCAATCCGGTTCCACCCCCCCTTTGTATGTTGTTACTGAGGGGAGCAATGTCTCTGGACATTCTCCTCCACCATGGCTCTTACAATCTTTCCGCCCCCTCTTCCACTCAGTTCCCTGAGTCATGGTGGGTGAGTATTAATTCTGCTTTATTGTTGAGGTCTTAGGGGTCTCTGTATTTCCGCTTTAGGTTGCGTTGAAAATCGTTGGTGTCTGTCTGGCTTATCCTGTGTTGACTGATTGGCTGTGGTTATAGGTCTCTTGCTTATCCCACCATTCTCTGTGGGGTTCCATATAGATTCTCCATGGAAGATCTGGTGTGGCTCATCTCTTGCGAGCTATCGGTCTATGGCTCGTTGTTTGGGTTGGAAAGACCACAGCTCTCTCACTGCCTTCTGAAAAATACAAACAGAATCTCCATTGGAGAGTGAGATCAGTATAGGTTAACTGAGATACACATTTCTGAATTGGCTAGATTCTATTGTGAGTAGCCTCTTTGTAAATCATGTGTAAAGTGCATTTCTCTTTGGGGTCCCAAGATTTTGGTTCCCAGTGCATTTTGCCCTGAGTCTCTAGTTCCAGTTAAGGGCTCCCCTTCACTGAGTGGATTATTTGGCCGAACTAAAAGCTGTTGATTGCCTCCCCTAGGCTTTGGTGCCTCCATTGCACAAGTGTTCGTGTCTTGGTTTACTGTTCTTTCCCAGTAGGAAGTGTATTCAGCCTACTCGTGGCGGCAGACTGCATTTCATATCAGTGGTCTCTGTTTATTCCAACTACCGTTGGCTAGTTTCCCCTGGCAGCTTGTGCAGTGCCTTCCAGCACTGCACTAACTACCATCTGGGGGCTGGTTACCATTCTAGACCTCACAGGGTCTCTCGGTGCTGATCGATGGCTTTCTGTGGTTTCTTCAGCAACAGGATCCCACCTCAGGCCTGAGGTGGGTATTCAAGAGCTTTGACAGAATCTTGTCTTGTTTTTGGGACCTCATGGGTCACTTTGGTCAACAGCTCAGTGAGGGAAAGAGCCAATGACTGGAGCCAGGAGTTGCAGGACTGATCAATTTTTCATGGGCTTGGACTCTCTCCCCTTCTCTTCATGGCCCCTCTTGCCAGATGATGCCCACTTCCTGCTCAATATGTTACATTGTGCAAGTAAGAATTTTATGATTTCAAATCATTATTGATTTAGCTTAATAATTAAGTCTCCCTCCCTCCTACATGTTTATGGCTTTTGAGATGATTGCTGGGAAAACCAGCCACAT
Source organism: Zapus hudsonius (assembly GCA_004024765.1). Lineage (NCBI taxonomy): Eukaryota > Metazoa > Chordata > Mammalia > Rodentia > Dipodidae > Zapus > Zapus hudsonius. The sequence continues at coordinate 26,029 of PVHP010020492.1, read as the reverse complement.
GTCATATAGGATTAAAATGCAATTTCAATGGGGAGACAGTACAGAGATCACATCTAAGTCCACACTCATGAATCCAGTACAAGAAAGGGTGACAGTGAAGCTCCCTAGAGCTGCCTCTGCCTCACAGACAAGGGGGTAGCAGGGATGGCAGAGCTCCAAATCATCATCATGGCTCTTAGTTGTGTGCTGGGAGCACAGTGTTCTTGTCCTGTGCATGGGTGAGCATTCCTCCCACTCTCCCTGTCCCCCAGCGTCTGAGAATGGAGGGTCAGGGAGGAAGGGTGATGCCCCCAGCAAGTCATGTGATCCCCCTGGGCTTTTGACCTCCCATCTGTGACATGCCAGGTGGGCTGAGTGATGCCTGAGGCAACTCCCATGACTGTGCCTTTAACTAGCCAGCCTGGGCAACTTATCAATAGCTTCCTCATTTTTATGCTGCATTTTAGGCATTAGCACAAGCCATTTACACATAGTTAAAGGGAAAACTTTCTATTCCCAGCATGAAAAGGACAAGCTGTAAATTTTATTTCTTTGCAGTTCTAGGGACTGAATGCAGAGCCTTGTGTGTGCTAGGCAAGTGTTCTACTAGTGAGCGCCATCCCTAGCCCGTAAGAAGCAGTGAATTAGGCTTAGCCCTCGGCCATGGGGGGAAGCTACTCCTTACCTTGAAGAGGAACCTGTGTGTGTCTAAAGGATTCTCAGAGCACTTCTTGGCTGTGGTTACCCCCTCCCCCACAATTAGAAAGCCTCTCTATTTACTTGCTGTGGGACTCAGGTTGTCAGGTTGCCCAGCCTCTCTGGGCTTTAGTTTTCTCTTCCATTATTCATTTATTCACTCACTGGATATTTACTGAGAGTCTGGTATGTGCCATCAGTGAATAAAAGGGAGTTGGCAGTGCCTGCCGCTCCTTACATTCTGATGGAGGAAACCAACAAAAGTAAATAAACCAATGCTATAGCATGCCGGAGGAGGTAAATGAATGGACCCATAGCATTACCTTGTCAAAGAGTGATAGACTGTGGAAATAAAATGAGTCATCATAGTATTAGAAATGAACTTTTTTTTTTTTTTTTTTGGTTTTTCGAGGTAGGGTCTCACTCTAGCCCAGGCTGACCTGAATTCACTATGTAGTCTCAGGGTGGCCTTGAACTCAAGGCAGTCCTCCTACCTCTGCCTTCCGAGTGCTGGGATTAAAGGCGTGCGCCACCATGCCCGGCTTGATTTTTTATTTTACTTTCTTTTGTTAGTTACATATTTCGTTTCTATTTTACTTTCTCTTTTTATTTGGCCACTCGGAGCCTTGCCTACAATGACTCCTGACTCTGATAAGACCATGGTGTCTCAGTATGAGTACCTGGGCATGTTGGGCTCCGGTGGCTGTTCGAAAATATTGTTGGCTAGACATCAACTTGCTGGAGTTTTCGTTGCCATCAACGTATTGGAGAAGGAGGACGAGCTATTCCGTGACATTGAGTCTGAGGTGGACATTTTGAAAACAATTAACCATCCAAATATTATAACTGTATTTCAGGTATAGAGACAAAACATAGGATCTACCTCGTTTTGGAACTGTGCAGGAAATCGCTCGACAGCCACATCTGCTCGAATGGATACCTGGAGGAGGAGGAGGAGGCCCAGGGAATTTTCTGGCAGCTTCTGGAAGCTCTGCGCTATTGTCACGACCATGGGATAGCTCATCGCAACATCAAGCCCTTCAACATTATGACTCCAAGGGCAAGGTAACCCTCCTTGACTTTGGTCTGGCCACCACATTTAGGCCAGGTGAGAGATTTACCTTTCAGTGCAGTCTGTACACATATGTGCCACCAGAGCGTTACAGGCGGAAACCCTATGACACCACACAAAAGGACTTGTGGGCCTTGGGGATTTCACTGTTCCATATGGTGAGAGGCACAGTTCCCTTTAATGATGACTCACTGATGATGCAGAGGAGGTTCCAGTTATCAGGACACTCTCCCCAGAAGTCTGGACCCTGACATCCTGGCAGTCATGAGGATTATGGGTTTTGATCCAGGAGCTACTCGCCAGTCGATTTTGAGGAGGAGGTACGACCGACCAGGCAATGGGAACACACCTGCTCCTCCAGTACCGGGCAGCCCGAACTAGGGAACAGAACAAGGGCCCAGAGAAACCTGTGTTCCCTGGGAAGACGCCCTTCACCAGTCTCAGCCATCCTGCTTCCTTTCCTCCCCACCCAAAGAGGACACAGGTTGTGCCTGCTCCTCAGGCAGGTTCTTCACTAGCCAAAGTTGGGGGGACACCTGAGGATGGCCAGCAGCCAGAGCCCAAGGCTTCCAGGAGTGCCAGTTCCCCAATATACCCCTGACCTGCCCTCGGCACATGCCGGCTGTCTCCCCAAGCCTCAAGAGTCTAAGGTCCAGATCTGCTCCAGGCACTCTGTTTCCCAGCCACACTCTGAGGCTGCCAGACACCACGCCAAGCTTCCGGGTGGTAGACGACAAAATTTCAGCAGTCTGTGTCCAGGGCACCTGTTGCCAACGAAGCAGTTTGGAGTTCCTAGAAGAGACCTCAAGCAGCAACCAGAGAGAAGAGAAGCCTCTGGCCAGGGTCCCCAGGGCCCAGGGAGGCCTGCAGCCTCTCACAGGGGCCTGCACCGCTGGAAGATATTCAGGCGAATTGAAAATGGCATGAGGATACTCTGCCAATGCCCGAGGCCCTCCCAGAACTCCCACCCTCTGAAGAACCGGGTGGCCCCAGTGACAGTCCCAAACTAGCAGCCACCTAGACACTAAGGTGTCCCCCCTGAGGTCCTGGAAGCAAAGGGAAGACAAGACTCTCCCAAGTAGTCTTCATAAGCCCCTTACTTCAAGACGCCCTCCTCCTCCTCCTCTTCCTCGTCCTCCTCCTCCTGCAGTGCTGCGACCTCTCCTCCCCTCCTTCTCCCTGAATCCTGAGAAAATAAAGTTGTATTGACTTCAAACATCCTGTGTGTGCTGATGGTTTTTACATGTTTAGGTTAAAAGATATCTGTTAAGCTCAGGCAGCTGAAACCAGCAGAAAAACACAAGTTTCTCAGTAGTAAAGGAAGGATGGTGTACGGGTTCAGAGTCCAAAGTCGACCTTGTCCTTGGGTGTGGAAAGGGCTTCCTCTCTGGCCAGTCACTCTAATGACTATAGATAAGGTAGGGTGACAGGTTTCCTCATGTCCCTGGTCATTGAAGCTTTGAATCTTAGGGTCATTTGCTACAATCACCACCCCTCAAGCACTGTTTTCTGTGGAACTGGGGATTGAACTCAAGGCCTTGTCCATGCTAGTCAAGTGCCCTACTTGTAGGAACCCCAATCTTGTGTTTTCATTAGAGATTCGGTGCCTCTTCCAGGATCATCCCTGAATTTCCCATCAAACCCTTCCCTTTGTACTTCCAAACAGAATCTGGGGTACAGCACTTTGAAGATCAAGGGCAACATAGGCATTGAAAAGTATCCCCCTAATGTATGTCTGCCCAGAGCCTCAGAATGTGACCAGATCTAGAAAATCAGGTGTTTGCACTGCAACCCAGCTTAATGATGGCTCTGTTAAGCCTCCAAGAAGGTAATCCAACAAACCTGCTTCCTACTGCCCATGGCCATTTCCAAAAACACTGCACTGTCACTTCTCAGCTTTGTTTTTTCCGTCATATTTATCTATTTATTTGCAAGCAGAGACAGTAGATAGAGAGAATGGGGCACCAAGGCCTCGAGGCACTGCAAAGGAACTGCACAGATGCATATGCCATCTTGTGCATCTGATTTCATGTGGGGACTGGGGAATCTCACCAGTAGTTAGGTTTTGCAGAAGGTGCCTTAACCACTGAGCAATCTCTCCAGCCCCTTTGGTAAGTTTTGAGTCACTCCAGTGTCGCCACCATATGAAAAGAGAAGTATCTCCACTAGCTTGGTAGCACAAGTCTTTAATCCCCACACTTGTGAGGCAGAGGCAGGAGGATCACCTAGAGTTTGAGGCTAGCCTGAGACTACATAGTGAATTCTAGGTCAGCTTGGGCTAGCGCAAGACCTTACCTCAAAAAAAAATGCAAAAAAAGAATGGAATAGTCCCCTTTGAAGGCACGCATGCCCCAAGCCAGGGTCGCCCCAGGGTCTTCGCAGGTGCAGGTGCCTGGCCTACTTCATAAGTATCTGAGGCTGACCTTACCCTCTGCTACATGCACCAATAGGCCTGGTGAAATTTAAAATAATCTCTGGTTTTGTTTTGTTTTGCCTTAGGAAGATTTCAGCTAACAGGACTGATATAGAGACACGTGCATTATTTTCAGAAATAGAAATCTTCCATGCGAAGGATGAACAGTAGAGGCCATGCAGGAGTTCCAAGAGTTCACAGCACTGGACTGCTTCAAAAGTTGTATGGCTAGGAGATGGCTCAGTGGCTAAGGGCTCTTGCTTGTAATGCCTGGTGGCCGGGTTCAATTCCCCAGTCAGTACCCACGCAAAGCCAGATGCAGAGTGGTATATGAATCTGTAGTTCAGTTATAGTGGTGGAAGGCCCATTTCTCTCTCTCTCTCCCTCTATGCTTGCAAATAAGTAATATGTTTAAAAAAAACAAATTGCATTTTCCCAAGATAGTACATATGTCTGAGTTAGCAAAAGGTCTCTGAGTACTTAGTCTAATACTAACACTTAACCTTAACTAGACACTGGGCTTTGGACATGTTACAGATCCTTTTGTCTTTCTGGCCAGGGACTCAGCAGTTGCTGTTGTATCTGTCATCTCAATGCTCATATATCCCATAATCCTTTTGTTCTGGAGACAGGGTCTCACTAGGTAGCCCAGGCTGGTTGGCTTTGAAAGTGCAACAGTCCTTCTGCCTCCTCAGCTCTGGGATGACAGGGATGTACCACCAGGCCAGACTAAATTTGATAATCCTGATAACCTTCTCAAATTATTCCAAGTTGATTCATGATGGAAGGGAACAATGTGTTCTGAAGATGTTCTGGCTAACCTGGACTCCAAGGAGAGTTAAAGCTCATTCATTTTATTCTTTCAATTTTTTTTTTTTTTTTGGTTTTTCGAGGTAGGGTCTCACTAGCCCAGGCTGACCTGGAATTCACTATGTAGTCTCAGGATGGCCTTGAAATCACAGCAATCCTCCTACCTCTGCCTCCTGAGTGCTGGGATTAAAGGCGTGTGCCACCACGCCTGGCTACAATGTCTTTAACTTTTTAAAGACTGGGTATCCAGCATGGACTTCCCAGCCAAAAGTAGTATTTCCCCAGGTTTATGTTGCTTTATAGCATCACATTAAGTAAAATGTTTCCTTTTTAAAATAATTTATTTGCATGGGGGCGGGTCTTGTCTCTGCAAGGGCACACTAGGCTCTTTCACCACTTTTAAAAAATACTTGAAAAACATTTATTTGAGAGAGCCATACAGAGAGGAACAGAAAGTATTGGCATGCCAGGGCCCCCTGCCGCTGCCAACAAACTCCAGATGCACGTACCACTATGTGCATCTGGGGAATCCAACCTGAGCCAGATCCAACCTGGCAGGTTTTGCAAGCAAGTGCCTTGAACTGCTGAGCGATCATCTCAGACCCTCTTTCTTTTTTTTAAGACAAGATTTGGCTCTATGTAGTGTGGGCCAGCCTACTCTTGATGCTCCTGCCTCAGCCTCCTGCACGCTGAGATGTGCTACCAGGTCTGGCCAATGTTTCCCTTAATACAAGATAAGGTAAATGAAGTGTGCAACAAAGGAATAATGGAGAGGAAGAGGGAAAGATGGACCAAGTTCACCTGCCAGGTAGGAGGCTAAGAGGCAATGGGCTCTGTAGAAAAGAGGAAAAGCTGGCAGACAGAGGTGAGCTGGAGAGATGGCTCAGCGGTTAAGGCACTTGCCTCCAGTGCTTAAGGCTCCCCAATTCAATTCCCCAGGACCCACATAAGCCAGACCCACAAGGAGGTGGCCCTGGTGCACTCTCTCTCTCTCTCTCTCTCTCTCTCTCTCTCTCTATATATATATATATATATATATATATATCTGCTTGAAAATGATTAAAATATTTAAAAAAAAAAACAACAGCAGGTGATTTGGGGCTGGAGAGATGGTATAGTGGTTAAGGCACTTGCCTGCAAAGCCTGACGACCTGGGTTCGATTCCCCAATGCCCACGTAAACCCTGCTGCACAAAGTGGACTGCAAGCATCTGGAGGTCGTTTGCAGCGGCTGGAGGCCCTAAGCAGCCTCATTTTCTTTTTTTTTTTTTGGTTTTTCGAGGTAGGGTCTCGCTCTAGTCCAGGCTGACCTGGAATTCACTATGTAGTCTCAGGGTGGCCTTGAACTCACGACGATCCTCCTGCCTCTGCCTCCTGAGTGCTGGGATTAAAGGCGTGCGCCACCACGCCCGGCAGCAGCCTCATTTTCTATCTGTCTCTCTCTCTGCTTGCAAATAAATAATTTTTTTAAAAAGCTGGCAGACAGAGAGCAGGGCGCACCAAAGGTCTTCCATCGTTTGTTTAGTGTGCTCCAGGTTTTCCTTTTAAAAATAACTACGTGACCTATAAAATAACCTATGTACAAATATAAAGTGAAAGTCAACTGTAATCTTAACTAGAGCTCAGTTCTCCAAGCACTGAGGGAGAGGGTCAATGTCCAGTAACCCTTTAATTCCACATCATGTGTGTGTCTTGTTCTGTGGCACCGGGGCCCCTCTGACTACTTAATCTCATAAATATACCATCAAAATGCTACCATAGCAGCTGCCTACCACGTTCACATTATTAAAGCAGGTTCTAATCCCGAGTTCAGCAGTAACAAGACATAAGACATGGAAGAGCAAACTGCTAATGAAGGGGCTGGGGAGATGGCTCACAGTTAAAGGCACCTGCTTGCAGCTGGCTGGGGTTCAGTTCCCCAGTACCTACATAAAGCCTTGGAGTCCTCTCTTCCACAAGGAGCCTATGTTGTATTGGCTTTCTTTACTTATTTTAAAATAAACTTTATTCTTCTAAGAAATTTCCTGCCCTTAAAAAATTAGATTCTGCCAATAATCCCAGGACTTGGGAGATGGAGGTGAAGGAACAGAAGTTCAAGGTCAGCCTTAGCTAAATAGTAAGTTTAATGCCAACCTGAGCTATGTGAAAACATTTCTCAAAAAATAAACAGCCCAGTGTGGTGGCACAAACCTTTAATCCCAGCAGAGGTAGGAGGATCACTATAAATTCGAGGCCAGCCTGGGACTACATAGTGAGTTCCAGGTCAGCCCAGGCTAGAGTGAGACCTGACCTTGAAAAACCAAACAGACAAAAGACACAGGAGATCTATTTCTCCAAAAATGTTACATGAGTTAGAATATGTGAATAAGGAAATGGATATTTAGTAGTTTTTCTTTTAGAATTCACCTTATGGAATTGTTATACTAGCAAGATGGAAAACATTATTGTCATTCAGGAAAGTTTTGATGTATTCTACATTCACACACACACACACTCTCTCTCACACACACGCACACACTCACACACATAGTAGTTTTCTTCAATTTATCCAGTACTCCCCCAAAATATAAAGAAGCGAGTACTTGTACGACTTGACTTAGAAAGCTTTACAACATGTTCTTTAATTGTCAGGTGGAAAATGAAAGCTAAGACAAGTAAGACATTAGGGTTTTGGTCACGTACACAATTAAATTGTAGTGAATAAATACTGCAGAATAGAAACCTAAAAATATTACCAACTGCCGAAGTAACTGTTGAACTGGCAGCTGGAGTCTATCCTGCCATCAAAAAGGCCAAATGCTGAGTTCCAAAGTGCAAAGCCAAGATGGGGACAGGGGTGTGTGCTGGGGTCCCATCACTCGGGAGGATCAACTGAGCCCTGGAAGTTCAAGACCAACCTGGGTAACACTGTGAAAACTCATCTTAAAAAAAAGGCAAAACAAGCTTATTGAATGCCATCAGCTAAACCAACAAACGACCATCTGAATTCAGTGAGTCAGTAGAGTTTTCAACTCAATCTGCACTGAGGCTTACTTACTAGTGGCAAATATATACAGATGGAGGAATTTATTTTCTGAGTATTTGAGGGCAAGAACAATATAGAAAACAGTTTTTGTAGCCAGCCAGACATAGTGGTTCACACCTGTAATCCCAGCACTCAGAAGCTGAGGCAGCGGGACTGTCATGAGTTCAAGGCCAGCCCGAGTTACAGCATAGTAAGACCTTCGTCTCAAAACATTTTTTCAAACATTTTAAAAGTGTGGTTTCCTCTCCTAATTCATAGAAAAGCATAATGTATGCCTTTTCTTTCCAAACAAGCTGACATGTTTAAATGCTGGGCGTAACTGCTCACTCCTGAGATTCCAGCACTTGGAATCCCAGTGGCTTTAGGGCTATCCTGGGTTGCAGAGTGTGTTTCCAGCTAGCCTGAGCTACGGAGTGAGAACTTGTCTCAAAACAAGTGGTAATCCTTTCCCATTTAAAACGGACTTCAGAAAACTTTGCCATTATCTTTTATAATTTAAAGACTATGAATGACATGAATGTACATATATATAACAAAGCAACACTCAAGAGCTAGCAGGTCAGCTAACATTAGGAAGGTCAAGATAAAAACTGGCGAGTGAAGACAGATAACACTCAACAGACCATTGACTCCATCAAGCAAGCCTCCAGGTGACCATGACCCACTTCCCAAGTGCAGTTCCTTCAGGGCAGACATGCCTAGGAACCCTGTCTAGGAAGGGTGGTCGGCAGCCTGCACACTTAGCCCTGACACTGGGTTCTGACAGTTACATCCATTTGGCATTTCTTCCCCTAGGCCAATGGAAAAAATAACTGAGAAAAAAGATTTCTACGAATGATTCTGTCAACTGGTTTTTGTGCCAAAAAATAAAAAGGTCAAATATACTGATATACTGAGTAACAATCTTTGATCAATATGTTAGAAGCTATGATACCAGCACAAAAATGCCCACCAGGTTCTTAAACTTGTAACACTTTTTTTAAATCTGTAAAAATGATGGTGCACTGCATGGCGCAGCTCTGGGTCTTGGTACCCAATGGTCTATGGGTGGATAATCAGGGACACTAACTGCTGGGGAAGGGGCAGTTGCCACATCTTGGGGACAAATCCTTTCATCTAAAGTGCCATTTAGAACATCATTCAAAACTTTAACAGGCGGAGGCCCCCGCTACTCCACCCCCGGCGTGGCCTGTGGAAGCTAGCACCCCTGGCTGCTTGCAGCAGGTGCAGGCGCAGGCGCAGGCGCAGTGGCTAGGCTGTGGCCCACAGCGCCCTGCTCACAGCGCGCAGTCCAGAGGCTGCGACTCGCTAAGCGCAGTGGTCGGGGCATCAGGGCGCCGTGTCTGCGTGATTTTCTGTTTCGGGTTTTTCGTGTCTTCGTCCTCTTCGGTTTCACTCTCACAGACATGCACCACCACGCTGGGAGTGGACTCAGTTCCCGCGTGCAGCTCGTATTTCTCCCCTGCAGAGAAGCAAGCCTATAAAAAGCCTCACTCCCAATACAAAGAACAGTCCCTTCCCTCCCAACTTCCTGTTCTGCCAATATAGCTCTGGCTGGAGAGATGGGTGGGTCAGCAGTTAGGCGCTTGCTTGCAAAGCCTGCTGGTCCAGGTTCGATTCCCCAGTACCTGCATAAAGCCAGACCCACCAAGTGGCACGTGTCCAGTTCATTTGCAGAGGCAAGAGGCCCTGGCACACCCATTCTCATTCTCTCTCTCTCCATATATGGTCTGGATCCTCCTGCTTCGGCCTCTCTAATGGTGGGGTTACAAGCAGGCTATACCACATAATCCTTATACCCACTCTCAGAAAACCCAGGCTAAACCACTTGCTGAGGCTCAGTGCACTGGATAACATGCTCAGAATGGAACCCCTGAGAAGGTGTGCTAGATCCCTGCTGCTGAGTATGGTCTCCAATACAGAAAGCTTCTGGGGACAAAGCAAACCCGAATCTGTTACCTGGCCCCAGCTTGGAGACTGCGCAGAGTAAGTCATAGTTGATCACAGGCATGGCGTCCTCACTCTGCTTCCACCCCACGGGCGGGGAGGCTGGAGGGGAGATGAGGAACTGCTTGGTGGGCTGCGGTGGCAGCAAGTAGGACTTGTCCCGGGCCTCCCTGGAGACTTGCACCTGCAGAGGACATGCCCACAAGCTCTTTGCAAATGGAACCATATGTTTATAGTGATTGTTACTTTTGGGAGGAAGAATTAAGTATGTGTCTCAAAAAAAGCATGTGTCCCCAGCTGTCTGTGATCTCCCAGAAGGTAGCACTGGGTCTTCCTTCAGGCGCACTGCATAGGAATGTTCACACATATCAGGCACCTAAGAAATATGAGCAAAGAGATGAACAGTAGCTGCTTGCTCCATCTGGGCTAAGTGTCCCTCAGAGGTCCACGTGGTAAAGGCTCACTCCTGGAAGATGAAGCCTTTAGAGATGAGGCCAACCAGCTATGACTGAAGCCCCAAGAAACCCTGCCCCTTTATAAGCTGGTGACTTTGGGCATTCGTTACAGTGGTGGAAAGCCAGCTCACATGCACTAAACTTTAATCTTTTTTTTCTAAACTTTAATCTTAAAAGAAGAAAATTACTTCCTTACTTTCCACTTCAAGAGACTATCAGAAAAATATCTAGATATCACTTTTGTTTACTTTTCATTTGGATTGCAGCGTGGCAATAAACCTGTCTTTTTGTTGCTGTTTGAGATAAGGTCTTGCTATGTATCTCTGGCTGTCCTGGAACTGTGTCACCCATGCTAGCCAAGAAATCACAATGCTCCTGCCTCAGTCTCCCACCAAGTGTTACCATTCCAGGCATGTGCCACAATGCAAAGCAACAAACCTATCCCCGCTCCCCCCAGAGATAGGGTCTCAATAGCCCAGGCGGACCTGGAACTCACTCTGTAGTCCCAGGATGGCCTTGAACTCACAGCAATCCTCTGCCTCCCAAGTGCTGAGATTAATGGCATACACCTCCATGCCTGGCTTTTTTTTTTTTTTAACTTGAAAGCTTAAGGCTTTAGAAGGAAAATAGTATTGAAAACTACTATAGTTCCTTCATGAATGTAATCTAATGCCTTCGTTTTGATTCTTTTGAAAAAACCATGATTCTCAAAAAGCCGGTGTAGGAATGGAATAAGGAGCCAACACTGGCTACCCACAGGATGCTGGCCGAACAAGCTGGTGTAAAATAACCTTTCAGGGTAGTTCCCCGCCCCCTGCTGGCTAGTGTTGGATCTGCAGTTTCCTTCATGAGGGTTGGCACATCCTAAATGCCATTCTGAAAGCAGAGAATAGCTAATTCATTAGCCCCGGGGAGTCAGGGATTAACCTTTATAGGGCCCCATTTGAGCAAAACTGCCAGAAAAATGAATTCCTTTAACAATTATCTCGGCAAAACAAAGTTAAAGGCTAAATACACCCCACAGATAAAGAAAAACATCGATAAAGTAAAGGACATTTTTGTATTATTTCTGGTTGGAACTGTTCCTTTCAAAACCTCATCGACAGTGGCACAAGAAAGGGGACCTGGAAAGGGCTATGGGTGGAGCTATGGAAAGCATCCAGCCTACATGACCGCGACCGTGACCGTGACCATGACGCACCTGAGCAAAATACAGCTTGAGTTTCTTCCCATTGAAGTCGGTCTCGTGGAGTTCTATACGTGCTCTTGCCGCCGCCTCGGGCTTGCTGAAGTTGATTCTGACTCTTCGAAAGCTTCTGAACAACTGGAATGTAACCTGGTCATCATAGAGGGCGAAGAGTGCTTCAAACCTCTCCTAGGAGTTGAGGAGCAGGGCAGAGAGAAGAAATCAGGATGTGCAAGTCTGGCTACAGTACAAGAAACTTAAGTGCTCCCACTTCAAGAAAGAAGGACTACAGAGTTCCTGGTCCACCTGGGGTAGAGTGAGACCCTGCCTCAGAAAACAAAAACACACACAAAAACCAGAGTTGTAAGTGTTCATTTTCTCCTTGATGTAGCATTGTGATAGTTAACCTCTGCTTGTCAATTTCACAGGATTTAGAATGACCATGGAAGCAAATCTCTGGTGTTCCCTAGGAGGAATTTTATAGGTTAGATTAACTGGGAGGAATCAGCCTATCTGTGTGCAGCACAATCCCATGGGCTGGGTTCCTGGACTGTATCAAAAGCAGAAAGCTAGCTGAGCATTCAGCATCCATCATCTACTATTCCTCCCTGCTGGTGTGATGATGTCAGCCAGCTGCCTGCTCCTGCCATGCTTTCCCTGCCATGAGTGACTTCCCCTCAAACCTGCAAGCCAATATAAACCCCTTCCTTCCATAAGCTGTTTTCAGTAAGGTATTTTTGTCCTGGCAACAAGTAACTGATACAAGCATAAGTATGGTTTATGAAATATGTGATTTCCAGCTGTGAGGCCTTGTAGGAACACAGGGAGGAGACTGAGGCAAAACTGTGACAGGTCGAGCATCCTCTGAAATACTTGGGAACGGAAGGATTATTGCACATTTCAGTTTTTTTTTCTTCCTGATTTTGAAACATTTGCGTGGACTACAACAGTTAAGCATCCCTAACCCACAACTCTAAAATCTGAAGTGCTCTGAATTCAAAACTTTTCCAGTATCAATACAGTGTTCACAAAGTTTTGGATTTCAGAGCATTTTGGATTTTTGGATTAGGAATTATCCACCTGTATTATTTGAGGCAAATGGTAAGAGCCCTTAGCTGGCAGTTCTTCCTGAGCTCAGCCCTGACAAACTGGTGTTAGAACAGAAGAAAGAAGACTGAAGAGAGCTAAGAACAAAACCACTGCTGATAGGAGGGGAATGATCTATGAAAATGGACTGAAAATGACTATGACAACCATTAAGAATACACACCTGCTTGGAGATCCTTCAACCCAAATGAAAGGTTTTTTTCTTAGTTTCAGCAATAATGTATAAATGTGTGAATTCTCTAATGATATAAAATTAACATTATCCCTGTCTTTAGACCAGGTTGACCGCACATTTACCTCAGATAAGATGAGGAGGAGCCCATAAAGTCAAAACGTTCTCAAATACTCTACCTGCTTGGGTCACTTAGTGGCCCCCCCTCTGGCAGTAAACAGCTACCAGCCTAGTACCAAGAATATTGCCTCTGGGAGGTCATGCATTTCATGGTCACTTTCTATAAGTGTGCAGAGGCCAGAGGAGAACATGGGATGTCCTTTTCTTCCACTGTGTTTCCTTGAGACCATCTCTCTGAACTTGGAGCTGCTGTGTTTTGGTTAGACTGGCCAACCAGTGAGCCCCAGAGATTCTCCTGTCTCCACTCCTAACAAGACCAGGCAGATGTGTGTGGCTATGCCTCACTGTCCACAATCAAACAGGGCAAATTAGGCCTTCAGGCTAATTTCAGCACTGTTAGTTACCTGCTGAGCCATCTCCTTAGCCCCTCTTTATTCTTTTTTTTTATTATTTTATTTATTCATTTTCAAGCAGAGAGAGAGAGAAAGAACCAGGGCCACCACCTTGTGGGTCTGGCCTATGTGGGTCCTGGGTAATTGAACCGGGGGCCTCAGTCACTGGAGTCAAGTGCCCCAACTGCTGAGCCATCTCTCCAGCCCCCTCTTTATTCTTTAAGAGCTTAGGATCATGCCTTCCTATAGGAATAACAGTGTGGCCGTGATTTACCTACACAGTATCCAGACTCCTGGGAAATGCAGAGGCCAGGAGAGACTGCCCAGAGTTTGTTGTAGGAAGTGACTGCACAGAGAACAGACAACAGGACAGAGGAAAGTGATCCCTCCTTCTGTCTAGATATGTGGTGGAATGGGTGTCTACTGTGAGCACATGGAGCTTCATGTCTTCTAGGGATCCTGCTGAGAATATGCGGACACCGGAAGTCTCAGTGTCAAGAATGGTGAGTGACTCACCAGGCTGCTACATGTGACACTGCCCTCATGCTTCCAACGGCATGCATCGGCATGGCCCAGCAGCTCCAGGAGGCAGCAGGGAAATGGCTGGAGTGCACAGAGGGCTGAGAGGATGCAAAGGGTCCAATGCATACACATGCACACACAGTGTGTGCATTCATATAAATACAAGTCACCAAGAACAACAAAACTCAAGAAAAAAATGTCTTTTTTCTCGTTTTAAAAATCGTGGTCATCCTGGACTAGAGCGAGACCCTACCTCGAAAAACCAAAAAAATAATAATAATAATAATAAATAAAATAAAACTGTGGTCAGGGATGGGTTAAAGGCACTTGCTTGCTGGTGTCTCCACTTAAACCAGACACACAAAGCGGCACGTGCACCTGGAGTTCCTTTGCAGTGAGGCAGGAGGCCCTGGCACGCCCATACTCTTGCTGTCTCTCAAATAAATAAATAAAAATTAAATTAAAATCCTTAAAAAACTGTGGTTGAGGCCGGTGTGGTGGCATACACCTTTAATTCCAGCACTGAGGAGGCAGAGGTAGGACTGCTGAGACTTTGAGGTCAGCCTGAGACTACATAGTGAATTCTAGGTCAGCCTTGGCTAGAGTGAGACCCTACCTCAAAAAACCAACCAACCAACCAACAAACAAAAAAATTGTGGTTAAATATATCATTTTAGCCACTTTAAATGTATATACTTCAGTGGCATTAAGTATGACATCTAACTCCAGAGCTTTTCCATCACCCCATTTACCCATTAAACCATCACTCCAGAGTAGGGGAGATGGCTCCGTGGACAAAGCACCTGGTGTGCAAGCCTGAGTGGTGGGGGGGAGGGGAGGAGGAGGAGGAGGAAGAAGAAGAGAAGAAGGAGGGACCCTGCCTCAAGTAAGATGGAAGGTGAGGAACAACACTGGAAGCTGTCCTCTGACCTCTGCACACAGGCCAAGAATGTGTGCGCCTGCATTAACACATGAACACACACAGAGATATACACATCATACACATTCACATACACCAATTTAAAAAAAAATAAATGGATAGATAAAAAGCCGGGTGTGGTGGCGCATGCCTTTAATCCCAGCACAGAAGTAGGAGGATCGCTGTGAGTTTGAGGCCAGCCTGAGACTACATAGTGAATTCCAGGTCAGCCTGGGCTAGAGTGAGGCCCTACCTCGAAAACCAAAATAAAACAAAACAAACAAACAAACAAAAAAACCACAAATTTTTAAAAGCTCTGTAGTGTCCACGTAGACAGTGTTTGGGGGAAGAGAAGGAGCTCTAAAGGAAGCTCAGGCTGTGTGTTGTTGTGTGAGACAAACTCAGCCAGGCTTTCTTCCAGCTCTAAGTGGCTGATTCTCTAATGTTTAATCTAGCCTTGAAGTTAACTAAATCTTACTAATTCTTGGCCAGAACACCACCATGAACTCAATTACATAAACACTTATTGAGACATGATGATCTTCCAGGGCCTGTTAAAAATGCATACAGTTCAGTGTAACAGAAATGTTCTTCGCTAAACCTTTTACAATCCGGCACCCCCCCACACCTTCTTTCACCACACTCAAGATCAAACCGAGGGCCTTACACAAGCTACCCAAAGGTTCTACCACTCAGCTATACTCCAGTACTAAGTCCTCCAATTTTGTTATTTAGTTAGTAACAGAGTCACATGTAGTTCAGGCTGGCCTTAAACTTCCTCTTGCCTCCATCTTCCAAGAGCTGAGATTACAGGTGTGGACTAGTTTATGTGGTGCTGGGTGTTGCGGTCAGCTTTCTAGTTGCTGTGCAGAAAGAACCAAGCAAAAGAAACTTGTGGAGGACCTGAGGGGAGACTCCATCCTGGAAGGGAAAATGATGGCATGAGCAGAGGGGTGGACATCACCTCCGCCACAGCACTGCAAACAATGGCAGGAAGGTGTGCCAAATACTGGCAAGGGGAAGCTGGCTTATAACCCCCCAAAACACAGCTCCATTGAGTTTGTAAAATCTAAACTGCCATCAGCTGAGGATCGATTACCCAGAACACATTCATTTGTGGGGGATGCCTGAATCAAACCATGACACTGGGTATGGAACCTACTGAGCGACATGCATCCTCAGCTCCAATCAGAAGCAAGTCTAATGTTTCCTTCTTTTAAGAAAGGGAGAGGGCTGGAGAGATGGCTCAGGGGTTAAGGCACTTGCCTGCAAAGGCTAACAACCCAGGTTTGATTCCCCAGTCCCACATAAAGACAGATGCACAGAGTGGCTCATGCATTTGTTTGCAGTGGCTGGTGACCTTGGCATGCCCATTCTCTGTTTCTCTTCTCTCTCTCTGCTTGTAAATAAATAAATAAAAAGGGAAAGGGAAAGTTGAGCTTGAGAACAAACAAGCCAACATAACCACACTGGGGCAAACCCTGACCTGTAAAAGAAAAATGAAGTATTAAGTCCATGTGTGAGCACGAACAGCCATGATGCTAAGTGAGCATGAGGGAATGAGCAAAAGATGAACCTTCCCCTCAGTTTCTTTTTATGGCTTAATTTCTCTGGATTGTATTCTATCCATTTTAAGTCATTGCTAGATTACTTACAATACCGAAAACAGTATAAATGCTGGGTACACAGCACTAGATGGCATAGTAACAAGAATAAAGATCTGCATGTGCTCAGTACAGTACCACTGTTCCCCGGATATTAGAGAGTGAACTCATGGCTGCTGCATCCACTCACTGACAGATACAGAAGATTTAACACTAGCAGCTTCTTACAACACCAGTAAACAGGTTCATCTAATTATCTCTATTATGAAAATCTAGAGCTCTTAATTGTATGAGAAAACTGAGAAAGATGATTACAGACTTTGAAAGAATATTCAAGGCTGGGGAGATGGTAAAGTCCTCGTGGTGCCAACCTGAGGGTGTGAGTTCGGATCCCCAGCACCTACATAAAGCCTGGTATGGTGATGTGCACCTGCAATCCCAGCAAGATGGGAGGCAGAACAGGAGAACTCCTGAAAGCTCGTGGAGCAGCTAGCCTGGCATACTCACACTGAGGAAGAGGCCTTGCATCAAACAAGGTGGAAAGCAAGATAGTTCTCTGACCTCCATGTGTGCTGTGGCATGCGTGTGTCTGCATCACACAAATGTAAGATCTGTAGGAGGAGCCAGGCCTGGTGGCTCATGTCTGTATTCTTAGCACACAGGAGGCTGGAATAGGAGGACCATGGAGTGTTCAAACATACACACAAAGATGGGGGGGGGGACGACATACAACTCTCCCTTTGCTCCAGGCAGGCCTACTCTGTAGTGTCCTAACTTAATCCCCTGTTCTGCCCTCTGCCTGTCAGCTGAGCTTCCAAGTACACTTCTGACCACAACCCCTTTGCTCAGAAGCCCTGGGGACTATATATATCCCACAGAAGGGCAAGCTCCTTTGTAGGATGAGCCCACACCCACCTCTTAGCCCAGCTGTTCTAGCTTGGCCACATATCAACTATGTGCCAACCATACAGACCTGCTTGACCTGGCCTTCACTCTCCTTAGGCTCATTAGTATTTCCTGTTTCCTCTGGCTAAAATTCCCCTTCTTTTCTTTGCTGTTCACAACTCTTCTCCAATCCCACCACAGCTTCCTGAGATCCTTTACTCCACCTGGCTGTGAGCCTGCCTCCTTGGGTACTTCAGCAGACTTCCAAGTGCTTCTGAGGGCATCACTATTCCAGGGCTGGACCGCGCACTGTGCCATGCTCTATCCCCCAGAGCAACTGGCAGGGAGCCTTTGACACTGCAGATACTCCAGTAGGTACTGAGTCAAACTACTAAATTCTGCCCCCAAGAAGTCACCGAAGGGAAATTTCTTTGTACATCTACATAGGAAAGTAAAGGACCCAGACAGGTGTGGTTGATACCTGTAATTCCCAGCACTTAGGAGGCTGAGATAGAGTTTCCCCAAGTTCGAAGCCCACCCAGTGAGAACCAGGCCAGGGCATGTAGTTTCAAAACACAAACAAACAAACAAACAAACCAGAATAGGGGGAAAACTAAAAGGTCAGTGATGTACTTTGGGAAAAAAAATCCCAGAACATTAAAAATGAGTAGCAGTGACAGAAATACTTGACTTCTTTGTTTGTTTTTGTTTTTCGAGGCAGGGTCTCGCTCTAATCCAGGCTGACCTGGAATTCACTATGTAGTCTCAGGGTGGCCTTGAACTCACGGCAATCCTCCTACTTCTGCCTCCCGAGTGCTGGGATTAAAGGCATGTGCCACCACACCCGGCAATACTTTACTTTTGTGAGATGAAGATCTGTAGGAAGAGCCAGGCCTGGTGGCTCATGTCTGTATTCTCAGCACACAGGAGGCTGGAGTAGGAGGACCATGGAGAGTTCAAGACCAGCCTAGGCTACAAGTGAATTCCAAGTTAGCCCAGGCTAGAGTGAGACTCTGCCTCAAAAGCAATGAGAAGACCTATAAGCAGGGCTGGGGAGATAGCTCAGTTGGTAAAGTGCTCGCTTGACTTGCAAGTGTGAGTCCTGAGCTCACTGCTGGAACCCCATGAAAAAGCAGGAAGTGGTATCGTGCACTTAAACCCCAGTGCCAGGCAGATCTCCAGGACAGGATGCTCAGTTAGTCTGGCCTACTTGGTGAGATCTTACTCAAAAGAATGGTGGACACCACCTGAGGAATGACACCCGAGGCTGTCCTCTGGCTTCCATACACATGTACTCACATGTGCCTGCGGACCACCATGTCCATGTGCATGTGCATACACACATGCACACACAAGGCTACAAGGTTGGATCGGGGCTATGACTCAGTAGCACAGTATTTACCTTGCATTTGTGACATCCCAGATCCCATCCCCGGCACCACAAAAAGAAAAGACCGATGCCTTTGTGAGGTCCTAATGGAAACACACACATATATACAAACACATGCTGTCTTTTCAAGTAAATAATAAATGAACTAAAGGAGAGGGACCTTAAAAGATAATCTTATTTTTCCTTTTAGGTTGAGAAAATAACACAAGAAAGGTTAATTAGCAAATAACATGTCGTCCTAAGCCCAAGAGAAAGTGGAGTCCCTTCTTTAGTAAGTATATATCCAAAGAACAGGAAATCAGGCTAAAAAGTCCTGAGTTTGGAGGTCAGGCACGCCAAACCGCATGCTTGTGACCCCAGCTCTCAGGAGACACAGCTGGTAAGATGGCTGCAAGTCCAAGGGCAGCCTGATCTACATACAGAATTCCAGTCCAACCTGGACTAAAAACAAAAAACATCATGAACTTTTCCTCAGTTAGTCTCCACAAACCAATGAATGAATGAATAAAAAACAAATTTAATAAGACTTGATTCTGAGTTCACTCAAAAGCTGGTGCTATGGAAGCATTTGTGGAGAAGTGTTGGGGGCGAAAGCCTTTGGGGGCCCACGGAGGCACACCCTGGCTTAATCTCAGGACGGCACCTGACAGCTTGCCAAGAGGGACTTGGCTTAATAGGTTTCAGGAGGTAGTCCTGATTGGCTATTTGCATATCATGCCTGACAGGTTCTTATCCTAGACTGGCCAATAGCTCCATGATTGGCAAGGAGCTCTATATATTCTGGTTTCATTTATGGAAGAGGGATCTGAGAGAGCAATAAGGGAGAGCAATAAAGAGAGAACGCGCATTCTTCCACCCATAAGCGGTGTGTGTGTGTTTGTGTGTGCGTGTGTTTTATCATTGCCCCCGTTGGCAGTGGGCAGTGACAGAGAAGGACTGGTTTTTAAACAAGGCCTATCTGTTTCTGACAAACGCTCTTCTGAAACACAATCAAGGGTCCAGGGTGACACACACCTCTGGTATTTAATCGGTCATGCCACAAATGCCTGGAAGGGCCAGATGTGTGCTTACCTTCTGCTCTTGGACCTCAAACACGGCTTCATGGACACAGCAAGCAAAAAGTGAGGTGGGCAGGTCACTTAAATCCATCATCTCCTCCAAATCATCTTCATTTTCACCAAAAACCATCTCTTCTTCCTCCTCCTGGTCACTGCTACAGAGATCGGACTGGCTGTCGTTCCAAGATTTCATAGTGTCCCTTAGCATTGTACCCAGATAGCAGGTCTTCTCCGTCGGCACCCACTGCTAGAAAGAGAAAACCATCCAGAGATAAACTCCAAGGGCTGTGCAAGGTTGTGATCAATCCATTCCTCAAGACAGCAATTCATCAAGTAAAGTGATTTTATCCAGGAAAAATCAATCAGCGTTTAAATCAATTCACTTCAGTCTTCATAAATGAGGTTTTCTATCTATGAATCTGATTTGCTTAGCATATTTTACAAGGCAATGATATCTGGAGAAAAAGCAAGAGCTTCCTAGTGAGAGTAGGGAGGACTATCAGTATGTACACTAGCGTATGAGCAGTGGGCGGGGAGACGTGAGCCAGAACGGCCTTCACATATTTGTTTGGGGTTTTAGATGGAAATACTGGAGCTGGCCCAGCACCATCAAACCCACACGATCTGCTCGCCATCTGTACCATGAAATATGGTCTGTGATGTGTCGGCTCTGCCTTTCTTTTGAATCTACTCTCAAAGAATAAAATGACTCAGGCAGGACCCAGAGTTCTCTACCAAACCAGTCTTTGTTAGACGCATTTATAGAAAACGTTAACTTCGAACACAGTCCAAGGGACGATGTGCCTTTGCTGAACTTTTAAACATCATTAACTTAAAAGTCAGAGGCCTGGAGCTGACCCTTCCCTCTGGGACAGAATCTGCCTTGGTGACTGTTTATGGGTGCTTGGCACCTCATAGAACCATGTACTACATCCATCAAACGGGTCCCTCTGGGCACTGTACATTTCAAGATGGTGACATGGAACTGAAGAAAAGCCCGAGAGAAGCAGGAACATGAGATGATGGGGATTGTTACTACCTTGATTGTGATCTTCCCTTTTGTTTCAAAGGACATGGGCTGCCAACAGATGGCGAATATGGAGCCCATTACAGAATGTGATCAGAGGACAGAAATGGAGGGTCCCATTATTCTTCTGTGTCAATCAGGTCTCCTCTACTTGTTTGAGCATGGGGCATTGGGGAGGGGGCACTAGATGAAAAGACACAGCTCTTGCCCATCAAGCAAGTGGGTCTTCTCCCAAGAGGGCCATCCCATGCAACTTGCCATGGGCCTCATTCCGCTCCCTTACTGCTGCAGTCTGCCTGTTTGCCAAACTCACTTCCGCCAATCCATACACTCCAGGGTCCAGTAGAGTTGGTGTCTCCACTCCCCCTTGGCTCTAACAGCTCTCACTACAGGCAGCAATGGCTTCCCCAGCGTGGGAACTAACTCCAGGTCCCTGCTGTCTGGAACACACGTTCTCACTGCCCCCCCATTCTCAGCCTCTCTTTCCCTTTGGCCCCCCTATACTTCCTTCCCCCACCTCCCTTCCACTCCCCCTCTCTGAGATCTCAGCCCCACCCTCCTGTTGTCTCAGGCTTCCTGAGTGGTTGATCCCCACTGGAACTTTGACTTCTTTCTCAGCTTAGTTTCCTGCTTCTCAGTGCCCCACCCCTGCAAGGTGCCAACACTATGTCTCATTTCACAGGGCTGCTCCTAAATGGGGAGTCAGCACACAGTCCCAGGGAAGCATGGATAGATAACTTAGAAAAGTACCACGTCCCCAAGACATTCTGAGCTGACCCTTGGTAGTTCCTGCCCCCACACACTGTGAATTTCAGATCCACAGGGTAACTTCATATTCCTGGATGAGGCCCTTTCCTCGGAGTTCTACACTGACATCTTCAGTTTTACGCTGAACACATAGCAACATGGGTAGCCCATAGGCCCTACAATCATTTTTAGCTGATTCCTTTAATTTCATTGTTGTGCCAGAACTTTCCAGTCTGAAGGAAGCCCTGACAGGAAGTGGTTTCTCACTATGGCTTTGTATTATAAGCCTTTCGTCAAGTCTAGGTCAGGCAAAGTTGGTGGCTCTCACACACGCTATGCTCATGTTGTGACTGCTTACAAATCACTCCTAATTCCCAGCGGCTGCCAGCACCTCTGAATCCCCAGCCCTCCATGGCCTCAGCTTCGTAAGGGAGCTGGGAGAGCAGGCAGCACTGCGCTTATTCCCAGCCACATGGCAGCCGGGACAGGGAAATGCACTTGTGTGGAGAGGTTATAGAGGGGCTCTGGCAGGATATGGATGGGTGGGCACCCAGGCAAAGCCAACACTTAATGTACAAAGCTCATGTACTCTGGGGTGCCACACATCAGTGGAGGGGTTCAAGAAATGTCAGAAAGGGGCGTGGGCTAGGCTGCCCTGAGGTGCTGCTGCACCAAGTGCTTTGTAAAAGCCTATCAATGTCAGCAGGTCATTAAAGGTGTTTAGGTTGGGAAAGATACAACCAACCCCATTTCACTTTTAGGATCATAAAAAGTGGGCTGTCTTTGTATCAAAACAATGAGAGGTTCCCCCATTTAAAAGAGCCAAGGGGGCTGGAGTGACTTCCCAGTGGTTAATGCAGCTGAACCATCTCTCCAACCCCTAGAGTATTTTATTTTTTAAAATCAGGATCTCAATTTAGTTCAGGTTGACTTGGAACTCTCAAAAGTTGGAACTCACTCTGTAGTCCAAAGCTTCAAACTCATGAGATCCTCCTACCTCTGCCTCCTGAATGCTGGGCTTAAAGGTGTGTACTTAAGGATCACTAAATGATATTTTAAATATTTAAAAAATATTTTATTTATTCGTTTATTTACAAGAGAGAGAAAGAGGCAGATAGAGAATGGGCATGCCCACTAGCCACTGCAAACAAACTCCAGACTCATGTGCCCCTTGTGATCTGGCTTACGTGGATACTGGGGAATCGAACCAGGGTTCTTAGGCTCTGCAGATAAGCACCTTAACTGCTGAGCCATCTCTCCAGCCCTAGACTCTTTTTAATAAAAATTTTTGGGGGTTGGAGAGATGGCTCAGCGGTTAAGGCACTTGCCTCCAGTGCCTAAGGCCTCCGGTTCAATTCCCCAGTACCCACATAAGCCAGACTCACAAGGTGGTGGCCCTGGTGCGCTCTCTCTCTCTCTCTCGCTCGCTCGCTCTCTCTCTCTCTCTCTCTGCTTGAAAATGAATAAAATATAAAAAAATAAAAATTTTTGGTTTTTGTTTCAAGGTCCATCTTCCAATACAAGAAAAGAATTTAAAAAATAAAAATAAAAACAGAGCACAGAAATGATTCTTTCCTTGACTTAAAAACAATCCTAAAATACCTCCATTTTCTGTTTTCTATCTTCAAATTGGAGTAACTTTTTCTTTCGACATAACTTCAAACTGAACTATTAAGAAAAGGCCAGGCATGGTAGCTCACGCTTATAATCTCAGCACTCAGGAGGCCAAAACAGGAAGATCATCTTGAGTTCAAGGTCAAGTCAACCTTGGGCTAGAGGAGACTGGGGTGGGGTGTGTGTGTGTGTAAAGGAGAGAGAGGGAAGAAAGAGGGGGGGAGAGAGAGAGAGGGAGGGAGGGAAGGAAGGAGAGAGAGGGAGAGAAAGAGGAAGAGGAAGGGAGGAGAGGGAAGAGGAGAAATAAAACAAAGAACACCTGGCTCTTCATTATATATTCCAAACCACCAAAAAGCAAGATGGAGTCTGTCTGCTCTTTTACTCCCAAATGACTTCAGCATGTAAAAGTATGATCACTTTCTTGCACAATCCATGGTAGAAAAAAAAAACCAGGGAATTTAATATTATTGTTTACCTTCAAATTTTCTCAGTTATCCCAACAATATCTACAGCTATTTTCCTTTAAAGTTTTGATTAAATAAGGCATTGAGGTTGAACCTAGGGCTTCTCACATACTAGTCAAAGCACTGTACCACTATGCTACATCCCCAGTCCTCTGTTTACTTCTGAGGCAGGTCTAAATTGTCCAGGCTGGACTTGAACTCTCTCTGTCAACGGGGCAGTCCAGGAACTTGAGATCCTCCTGCCTCAGCCTCTGTACTAACTGAGATTACAGGCCTCTTCCACTAGACTGAGATCAAAGATTTTAGATGATTATTAAGTTATTTGCATTTGGTCCCAGGATATTTCATTTTTCCTTATGCTGTTACTGTATTTTCTTCGCTTACACATGCCTATGTTCTTAAAAAGGACAGACTGTGAAAAACCTACAGGAACTGTGAACAAGTGTGAGCAGTCCTTGAGTATGTCCCAGCGAAAGCCAGCCCTGTCACCAGACTGCCACTCTGGTCTCCCAGCACTCTGTCAGGCAAATTACCTTGCCTTCTATTCCTGGTTCTTCAACTATAAAACAGCGATTTTAAAAATCTTTACTTAATAAGGATGTTTAGGAGAATTAAATGAGAAAATACACGCTAATATTCAGAACAATGCTTTGCATATAGCCAGCACCCAATGACTACCTTGACATAAACATATGTCTATTCTTCTTGGTTGTTAGGAGCCCAACAGCAGAACAGTTGGCACAAATGATGTTAAAACCATAAACGGGGGACCCCAAACCCAGGCGTTCTGATTCCAAGCATCAAGAACTATAAAACCCCAAACATTTTGTGTCATTTCAAGAAAAGTATTAGATTTATCAGTAAATTCCCAAACAATCACTGAGTTAGTCATCTGGTTCTAGTGAGAAACACTGAAAGCAGGGGCGGCAGGGGGTGCTGCCCAGCATGCACAAACCCTTTGGGTTTGATCCCCAGCATTGCACACATAGGGTGTGGTGGTTACACATCTGTAATCCCAGCATTCAAGAGTTGTAGGCAAGATGATCACGGGTTCAAGGTCATTCTTGGCTACATAGGAAGTTCTGGGCCAGCTTGGTCTACATGAGCCCCTGTCTCCAAAATAAGTGAATAAATAAAAATAAGCCTTGGGGAAAAATATGGTTTAAGGTCTGGGGAGATAACTCAGTGGTTAAGAGCGCTTGCTGATTAAGCACAAGGGCCTGAGACCACCTGAGTTTGACTTTCTGGAACCAATGTAAAAAGCTGGGGGCTGGAGAGATTGCTCAGTGATTAAGGCTCTTGCCTGCAAAGCTTCATGACCTGAGTTTGATTCCCCAGTACCCACATAAAGCCAGACGCACAAAGCAGTGCATGTATCTGGAGTTCATTTGCAGTGGCTAAGGGCCCTGTTGTGACTTCTCTCTCTCTCCTTGCAAATAAATAATTTTTTAAAAAAGGTGGGCATGACCATGCACATCTGTAACCCCAGTCCACTGTGGAGGGGAGGACATGAAATGCAGCTGCTTCAGGTTGAGGGAAAGAACTTGTTTCAGAGAAATATGTGGATGAGTGATAGAAAGGGGCACCTGAAGTTCTTCCCTGGCTTCCACATGCATGCACCTGGCACATGCATAACTGCGCATGCACATGTGCACATACTGCACATAACACCACACATACTCTACACACACAAACATACATGCAAAAAAAAATTAAAAGCAGCAGAAAAAGCATTTGGAGGAAGGTCATGCAGCCCTTCTATGGTCCCTACAGGATTTATCATAATGCCATGCACATGGTAATCAGTCATTATCAGACAGATGCTGGTTCTCTTGGCAAAAAACACACCATGAGGGTTTTTTTAAAAAAAATTTTTCATTTTGGATTTAGCTTAAGTCATCGCTGCCAATCATTTCATAATTTCCTGACATCTGGAATGCAGTTAAATTTGAAAAGAGAACTATGTAAGGGTAACTATGTAAAGGTAGCTCAGCTGTTAAAAGATAACCCGGGTTCACCGGGGCAATGAAAAAAGAAAAAAAAGGGTTGAGGATATAGCTGAGCTGTAGAGGGCCTGGCTTCCATTCCCACACTGATGACTGGCGTTGTTGCTACCTCTGCTCCTCTCTGTGCTAACCAGGGCTTAGCATCGTCTCCAGTGCTCCAGTATCCCTGGCTGGCTTCTGGCAAATTGTGTCTTCATAGAAACATCAAACGAGTGGAAAAACTCCAAGGAGCATGGCCATCTGCTCTGCCGCAACAGCCTTGTGACAAAAGTAATCCATCAAGGTAGAATGTCAAGCCTTTTCAGCACTGATAAGAAAAAGGTAAATTCTTTCTCCTCTAGGATTAAAAAAAATGCTTTTCAATTTGGGAAACATTTAAATGAGAGAGAGGGAAGAGGGAGAGGGAGAGAGAGGGGGAAA
>PVHP010020491.1:0-30596 GCA_004024765.1 Zapus hudsonius | reverse complement strand
TTCAGGTATTCTGTCCCAGCAGTGAGAAAGTAACTGATATGTACATTAAAATTCATATGCTGAGATCCTAACCACCAAGATGAAGGGATCAGGAGATGGAGTTGGGGGGCAGGGAAGAGGTAAAGGGTAGACCCCTCATCAATGGGATTAGTGCCCTTACAAAAGAGGCCAGAGAGCTCCCTATGCAACAGGGAGCAGGACCTCACTAGCCAATAAGTCTTCAAGTACTTTGATCTTGAATTCCCCAGACTCCAGGACTCTGAAAGATGGATCTTTGCTATTTAAGGCACTCAGTTGATGTTATTCAAGCAATACACTATTAAAGCAATATACTTAGTCCAAGTGACTAAGACAATCCTAATTAGTTTCACTGGGAAGGACCAGAACAAAGATGGAATAAACAAATTAGGCTCAGACTAATATCTGGGGTGGAATGCAAGGTAGGGAGACAGCCATGTGCTTTCTCTAGAAGTTTTCCTCTAGGAGAAGCGATTAGAAGCTAAATGTGTAGATGAGCCCAGAGAATATTCAGAGGGGGAAGCACAAAGGACCCAGTAGCTTCAGGACCCCAATCCTACTGGAAGATTGAATCAGTTATGGTTCCTGCCACAGAGAGGCCATGTCTAATGGGAGAGACACAGCATTAAACTCAGTTATAGATGCACCCAACCAGAGCTGTGAGCCGGAGAGTAGACTAGGTTGGAGTCCTCATGTGCATCAATAACTGTGACTTTGGGCAGGTTATTTTTTTAAGTTTTTAAAAAATGCTTTATTTATCTGTAAGCAGAGAGAGAGAGATAGAGAGAAGAGAGACAGAGAGAATGGGCATGCACTGGTGTGGCCTCCAGCCACTGCAAATGAACTCCAGATGCATGTGCCACTTTGTGCATCTGGCTTTACGTAGGTTCTGGGGAATCAAATCCAGGTCATAGGCCGGGAGTGGTGGCGCACACTTTCAATCCCAGCATTCGGGAGGCAGAGGTAGGAGGATTGCCGTGAGTTCAAGGCCACCCTGAGACTACATAGTGAATTCCAGGTCAGCCTGGGCTAGAGTGAGACCCTACCTTGGAAAACCAAAAAAAAAAAAAAAAATCCAGGTCATTAGGCTTCACAGGCAAGTACCTTAACCACTGAACCATCATCTTTCCAGCCCCACACCACTTTATTTATTTATTTTTAGTTTTTAAAGGTAGGATCTCACTGTAGCCCAGGCTGACCTGGAATTCACTCTAGTCTTAGGATGGCCTCAAGCTCACAGTGATCCTCTTACCTCTGCCTCCTGAGTGCTGGAATTAAAGGTGTGCCTCACCATGCCCAGCTAGGAAGGGTTTTTAAACTCTCTGCCTCAGTTTCCTCCTCTATAAAGAACTCTAGGGTAGTAAATATCAAATTAGTAAAGTTATTATTGTCAACAATATTATCAGATTTTAGGTTCTGAAAAGCTACTACAAGCAGTTCAAGCAAGAAGGTGTCCTGGTCAAATTTGGGCCTTGTTTTAATGACTTAGGGAGTCTGTTGCTGCTCAAGGTTACCTCCTCAGTGAGTGACAGTGAGTGAACATCTCCCCTTCACTGAGTTTTCCTGATTCTCCCAGGACTGGGCCCCACCAGGTCCCAGCAGTACCTTCACAAAACCTCTGCTGGTTTTAGCTGTACTCCTGTGCCTTGAAATCAGGATGAATTACTGTCTCATTTCACCCCTGTCCTCTTGCACGGCTGCTGCTCAAAGAGACTAATCAGGTTTATTAAGCATGACCTCACTCATGAGCCCTGCTCCTGGTCTGCTGATCTGTACCTGTCTGCTGCTCAAAGGGGCCTCAGTCTCTATTAGTGCTCTGGTGGGGGCAGGGACAGGCAGCTGGGTGGCCACATCTTTTGTTGTTTGCAGAGACTGATGCACCGGGCTGCACTGGACAAAGGCAGGACGCTCTGCTATAGAGAACACAAGGCCCTTTGTTGCCATGGCTGTGGAAGAAAATAGGAACAAAAAGGATAAATGTTGCATCCAAATACACTAATAATTAACACTTAGCATCACAGATATCAAAAGCACTTAAGGCTAAATTACAATGACCACAATAATGGCTATTCATTATTCAGCCCGCTCCATATGGCACTGTGGTTTAGTAGATCAGTACTTGGGAGCTGGAGCCTAAATGCCCAGGTCTAAAATCTTTTTCCTGACAGTTAATAGCTCTGGGACCTGGGGCAAGTTCTCAAACTCTCCAATAGCCAGTCTTTGCATCTGTAAAGCACAGACAATGAACATACACAACTCACAGGGCCATGTGAGCTCATACTTAGCTTATAAAGCACTTACATATGACCTGCCAAACAACAGTCACTTGGGAAATATTCCATTTTTATATACCAGATTTAGGGCTTTACATTGGTCAGCAAATTTAAAACTCAAACTTGTGACATAGACATTATTGCTCTCTGTATCAGTTGAAGAAATTAGGACTTTGAAAGGTTGAATAACTTTCTCAAGATAGTAGCAGAACTTAATTCTGTTTGACTCTAAAGTAATATATCTTCCATTATATCAGGTCACTGTCTTCCATTAGTTCCTGGCAAGAGGTCCCTTATCAGTATAATGGTGCACTGGTCATGGCTGTCTCACAAATCCCTCTTCCTTTTAGTCACAGTTGGAACATACTAGGTATTTTCAGGATGTAAGATAAAGAATTCCTGTGTACAAAGCAGGTCTCTTATCGATGACTTCCAATTTCTCTAGCCTTACATATACCCAGTCCCCAAAACCCTGTTCTAGAAGCCAGGGAGATGGCTCAGTAGGTAAAGTGATTACCACACAAGCATGAGGACCTGAGTTGAGACCTCCAAGTGCCCATGTAAAAGCCACACATGGTGGCTGTAATCCAGCACAGGAGAGGTGGAGACAGAAGGATCCCAGGGACTTCCTGGCCAGCCGTTCTGATCGATGAGCTCCAGGTTCATTGAGAGACTATCTCAAAAATAAGGTGGTGCCAGGTGTGGTGGTGTGTACCTTTAATCCCAGCACTTTCAGTCAGAGTTCAAGGAAAGCCTAGACTAATGTTAGACCCTACCTCAAAAAAAAAAAAATCCCAAAATAATTAAATAAGGTGGAACCAATTGAGAAAGATACCCAGTGTAGCAGTTACCTTTTCATTGCTGGAACAAAACACCCAATCAGGAGCAGCTTTTAGAAGGAAAGGGCTTGTTTTGGCTTAGAATTTCAAGAAGTTTAATTATGGTGGGAAAACAATGATCGTGTCACATCAGGAAGGGAGGAAACAAGAGTGACCTGGCGGGGTCTGGAGAGTGGCTCAGCAGTTAAAGGCACTTGCATGCTTTCATGCAAAGTATGCTGGCACGGGTTCAACTCCCCAGCACCCATGTAAGCCAGATGCATAAAGCTCTCTCTCCCCTTGCAAATAAATGTTTTCACAAAAAAAAAAAAAAAAAAAAAAGGAATAATGGTGGTGCAAGCCTTTAATCCCAGCACTTGGGAGACAGAGGCAGGAGATTACTGTTAATTACTTCAAGGGCTACATAGTGAATTCCAGGTCAGCCTGGACTACAGTAAGACCCTAACACTGTGTGCATCTGGCTTTATGTGGGTACTAGGGTACCAAACCCAGACCATTAGGCTCTGCAAGCAAGCGCCTCAACTGCTGAGCCATCTCTCCACCCCCAATTTGTATATATTTTTTTTGAGGTAGGGTCTCACTCTAGTCCAGGCTGACCTGGACTATATAGCCTCAGGGTGGCCTTGAACTCACAGCGATCCTCCTACCTCTGCCTCCTGAGTGCTGGGATTAAAGGCATGTACCACCACACCAGGCCTCTAATTTTCATTTTTAATATGAAAGAATAGATTCTGGCATGACAACCATGTCAGACTACTAAGTGACCACCACACTCAACTTTAACATTTTTTTAAAGAAATTCTAACAACTGCCAGGCTGATGTGTCATCCACCTGTGTTCCGGATGCGATGGCTGAAGTAGTGTAGTGCTAAGCTCCCTGGCTGCCGAAACCTTGATCTGGTGTAAACACAGGGATTTCAGTCCTTTTATCTGTGGTTGGGTAACCAACCCTCCCAGTGATCTGGAACTGTCTTCATTTTAGCACTGAAAGTTTCTTGTACTTTTGAGAACCAGTCTAGGGGAAACTAGGATGGTTGGTCCTTATCAGGCAGCCTTCCTGGGCAGAGGGAGATGTAAGACCTGAGAAAGAACTGTGAGCTGCCATAACCCTTCCCAGGGTTGGATAGGCCCACTTGGGACCTTCTGG
Source organism: Zapus hudsonius (assembly GCA_004024765.1). Lineage (NCBI taxonomy): Eukaryota > Metazoa > Chordata > Mammalia > Rodentia > Dipodidae > Zapus > Zapus hudsonius. The sequence continues at coordinate 26,319 of PVHP010020491.1, read as the reverse complement.
GTCCCCTGACAAGACCTGACTTAGACTGAGGCTAAGCGTGACACCTAGAGGTCGTATGAAAAAATGCAGCAGTGGAATGACCTACTTGGCCTTTTACTTGCTTCATTCTTTTCCTGAGCTCTCAACATATGCTAGTCCTTGTGTTGAACACAGCACAAGTCTCAAGGAGCTAGAAAGACGTCTCCGGCAAGTGAAATTATGCTGAGGTCACCTGACCTGATCTCCAGGTCAATGCAGGAGGGAAAGAGTATTGCAGGCAGGTGAGAAGAGCAAAGACAAAAGCTCTGAGTGAAAGGGAGCATGAAACTTTCCAGAAACCAATCACATTATGGGGAAGAATAGTGGTAACTAACCTAACTAAATAATAAATAAAACCAAAGAAGAGGCTGGGAAGCTTATTATGGCCTTATTTTCCCTGGGAAAAGTTTCCGTCTCCGTCCTAAGGACATTCATAACATTGAAGAGTATTAAGCAGAAAAGTAACATAATTAGATTCCTCAGCTAGAGACTGGTTTGGAGGGTGGCAATCGTGGTGGCGTACGCCTTTAATCCCAGCACTGGGGAGGCCGAAATAGGATCGTCGTGAGTTCGAGGCCACCCTGAGGCTACATAGTGAATTCCAGGTCAGCCTGGACTAGAGCGAGACCCTCCCTGGGGGGGGGGGGGGAGCAAACCGGGATTCCATTCCTCAGCCACGCACATAAAACTGGGCAGGCAAGAGACGCTGCTGGTGCGCCCAGACTGGCACACGCACACGTATACATTAGAGGCTGGGGTGTATCTTGCTTGCCAGCTGCTAGCCTAGCATGCACGGCCCTGGGTTCGAGCCCCAGCTTGGCAAGAACGGCGGGGGAAGCACGTGGGTAATCCCAGGCCGCGGGAGGTGGAGACAGGATCAGAAATGCAAGGTCACAGCGAGGTGAAGGCAGCCTGGGATACAGGCCACTTTGTCAAAAATAAAAGTTCTAAGTAAACATATGTATTTCAGGACTAAAGAGTTAAATGTCACCTACTCTCTGAGGTTTTTCCGGGCCGACCGACACAAACTACAAAGGCTCCGGACGAACTGGCAGGTCAGGTGAGGGCTGGAGAGGACCCAGGACCCAAGGCGGGAGCTTGCAGGGCCACTTCCGGCGGAAGGGACGGATAAAGGCGGGACCTGGAAGGGAGGGGGCTCAGAAAGAGACAAGCTTCCGGTGCCGTGTCAGGGAAGAGAAGCGCGACCTACGGGCCGGGTCGGAATCGATCGAACTTGGTCTTGAGGGTTCGTCCTGGCAGGTTGGGAGGAGCTGGGGTTTGGAGAGCAGCGGGGATCCGCTCCACGCCTCGGGCTCCCCGCCCCTGCACCCTCCGCACCCTGGGGCTCCCCGCCTCTGCACCCTCCGCACCCTTGGGCTCCCCGCCCCTCCACCCTCGGGCTCCCCGCCTCTGCACCCTCCACACCCTTGGGCTCCCCGCCCCTGCACCCTCGGGCTCTCCGCCTCTGCACCCTCCGCACCCTAGGGCTCCCCGTCCCTCCACCCTCGGGCTCCCTGCCCCTGCACAGCCCACTTTGCACCCACCCAGCCGCCACAGCACGCTTCATGGTAGGAAGCCTCGGCAATGCCTCCACCCCGCCTGCCCTCTTCATCTGTGCCCTCCATGCCTAACTCAGAGCACAGGTTGCCCTTGCAAGTTGGCGGTAGTGGCCATGCCCTGAGGCCCGGCCTTGTGAATTTACCTGAGTCCCGACTGTAAGAGAACTGAGGTCCTTACGTGAGTCCTAGTCAGCGGAGATGGAATTAAATGTGTTGGGTCACGCCTAGTGCTCCTTCAGCACACCACACCCCAGCCCAAATCACCTTGTCATTCAGCCCCGGCAGTCCTTACCTTCTCCCTCCAGGGCATTGTTTAGGCCTGTTTTGTATTTGAGACACTTGAGGACTGGGCTGTACGGCTGCTCACTAAAGCCCAGGCTATGGAGAGTCAAGGCTGTTGTGTCCCAGCTCTCACACAGCCCTATTCCCAGGACTCAGAATCCACCCAATCCAGAGCTTTCCTAGAGGTCAGGGAGTACCCCTACTGTGTCTTACATCTGAGCCTACTACAGTCTTTTTGTGGCCATCTTGCCTTTGCTGTACAATCTGCTCTGGCTCCACTGACAGCCAGGTCAGAGCCACCATCAGTCAGTCCATCTCCTACACAGGCAGGCTCAAGTTCACAGGTTAAAACCTAGGCTTTGCAGCTGAGTGTAGTGGTGCATAACTCTAATCCCAGCACTGGGGAGGCAGAGGTAGGAGGATCACCATGAGTTAGAGGCCAGCCTGGGCTACACAGTGAGTTCCAGGTTAGCCTGGGCTAGAGTGAGATCCTATCTGGAAAACAAGAAAAAGAAAAACCTAGGCCTCTTGCTAGGTTAGACTTCCCCAGCTGTACACACACTGCAGCCTGAGAAATTCAGCCCAGTCTAGGATTTAATCATGGAGACACTTTCCTTTTGGTGCGGAGGGAGGACGGGCACCTCTTGGTCCTTATAGACTTTCATTGTATCTGAAGCCATGGAAGGCCTCAGCACCAGGCCAGGGTTCAATATCATCCTGTTCAACATGGGATATCTTGGAGGGGGCGGGGTTGAGAACTGAGCTGGGAGAATACAAGTTTAACAGGTGGGAAGGCTGAGCATTTATGAAGGTCATGTAGCAAAGCAATGAATCCCAGCATTTGAGAGGCAGAAGTAGGTGGATCCCTGTGAGTTTAAGGCCAGCCTGGGCTAGAGGGAGACCCTACCTCAAAAAAAGCGGGGGCTGGAGAGATGGCTCAGTGGTTAAGGCATTTGTCTCTAGTGCCTAAGGCCCTGGGTTCAATTCCCCAGGACCCACATAAACCAGACCCACAAGGTGGTGGCCCTGGTTCTCTTTCTCTCTTCCTCTTTCTCTCTTCCTCTCTCTCTCTCTGTAGCTCTCTGCTTGAAAATAAATAAAATTTTTTTAAAAAAAAAAAGAGAAAGAAGAAAAACAACGAAGAGGTGCTGAGCAGGAGTTAGGGTACTCTTTCCTCTGGTAGTCTACACTTTCCACGGTGCCTGAGGCTCAGGGGTCTTATGAGAATAGGGATGAAGATACAGAAACAAGAATAGCTATTAACGTTACCCAGGCCTCCCTTCAGTAAGCCACAGCTTGTTCTGAGATATTATTGAGCTTGCTGACTCAGCTGCTTGGTCTCTGACCCATGCCAGTGCAGTCCCTGCTCCTCAGGTCACCCAGTACCCTGTGGGAGGTGCCACTGGCCCTGTCCAATGAAAATAAAATGATAGCTACTATCCCACTTAACCACAGGAACCTTGGTCAGTGGTATAGTTAGTAGTAGAGTGTGTGTCTAGCATGTGTGTGAGGCCCTGTGTTTGATTCCCAGCAATGAAAAAAAAATCCAATATTTCAGATGAGAAAATTCATAAATTTTGAAAACTCAGAATTTAAGCAACATTTCAAACCCAGGTCTGGTTAGCTTTGGATGCCATGTTCTCGTATTAACGAGTTGGAAGAAGACCCAGCCAGCATCTTTTAGCAACACTGCTCCTCTGCTGGGTTCCACTCTTGCTTGCTCCAGAACACCCAGCCTGGGCCTCCTCTTCTATACCCTGTCCATCTTCTATCTTTCTTCGGACAGTGAAACCCCACAGAGCCAGTTGCCCAACGAGGATTATGGTTTTTTGTTGTTGTTGTTGTTGTTTTGTTTTATTTTATTTATTTATTTATTTATTTTTTTTGGTTTTTCGAGGTAGGGTCTCGCTCTAGCCCAGGCTGACCTGGAATTCACTCTGTAGTCTCAGGCTGGCCTTGAACTCATGGCAATCCTCCTACCTCTGCCTCCCGAGTGCTGGGATTAAAGGCTTGCGCCACCACACCCGGCTTGTTTTGTTTTAATTTGCATGTGTGTGGTGGCAGGAGAATGACACACCAGGGTCTCCTGCTGCTACAGAACATGAGACACAAGTACCTTTTTTTTTTTTTTTTTTTTTTTTTGCATCTGGGCTAGAGTGAGATGACTTGGGAATTGAACCCAGGTCAACAGGCTTTGCAAGACAGAGACTTGAACCACTGAGCCATCTTCTTAGCCCAACAAGGAATGTCTTGCAATGCTCTGGATCATGGTGTCCATCTCAAATGTCTTCCCAGTGCTCAACTGCTCCTCTAAGAGTTTGGCACACATATTCTCTGAGCTCTTGCTTGTGCCTTTTGTTCTTCTAGGCTCTTGAAAGGTTAGGAAAGGACTTTGAAGAAGAGCAAAAGGCAAAAGCAAAAGTCCTTTCCTAACCCTTCAAGAGCCTTCCAGCTGAAGCCCCAGAAGGCTTCTAGTTTCCTCATTCTAGTGATCTCAATCTTGGGTCCCAAGGTCAGAAATACTCACCAAAAGCTTGTGTGGCTCAAGTTATTAGGAAGCTTTAAAGAACAAAGAGGCCTGGGTTCTAGTCCTATAAAAGCAGGGTATGGCTGTTTGGTTCAGGAACAGCAGCACCAAAAAGCCCACCAGGCTTTTAATTCTTTCCCTCTCCAAATCTTGCTTAGTACAAAAGACTTAAGAGACAGCTGTGGCTGAGATTGCCTAGCATACATAGGTGCTCTAATGATGGCCTATAAATCTATAATATCAACTTCTCTGGATAGTTTTGCAGAACGAAAATCTGTAATTTAAAACATTTCAGAGCCGGGTATGGTGACACATGCCTTTAATCCCAGCACCCAGGAAGTAGAGGTAGGAGGATGGCTGTGAGTTGGAAGCCAGCCTGAGACTAGAGTGAATTCCAGATCAGCCTAGGCTAGAGTGAGACCCTACCTTGAAAAAACAAAACAAAAACAGGGCTGGAGAAATGGCTCAGCGGTTAAGGCCTTTGCCTGCAAAGCAAATGGACCAGAGTTAAATTCCCCAGTATCCACATAAAGCCAGATCTACATACAAGGTGCCCATGTGTCTGGAGTTCCTTTGCAGTGGCTGGAGGTCCTGGCATGCCCATTCTCTCTTGCCTCTTTCTCTCACTCTCAAAATTTTTTAGAGCCAAAAAGGGTAATTAAAAAAAAATTCAGGGGCTGGAGAGATGGCTTAGTGGTTAAGGCATTTGCCTGCAAAGCAGAAGGACCTGAGTTTGATTCCCAAGTACCCACGTAAAGCCAGATGCACAAGGTGACACATGTGTCTGGAGTTCATTTGCAGTGACAAGAGGCCCTGTCATACCCTCTCCCTCTCAAATAATCATTAAATATGAAATAATTTTAATATTATAAAGAAAAACCTTAAAGGAGAAATAGAACTTGAAGGCAAACTCCTGAATTGTAAGGGGCGGTGTGGGGGGGGGGGAAACAAACCAAGAATCTAACAAATTCCACACTTGTGGAGGGAGAATTCCAGCTCCTCCCCCACCGGGCTGAGTCCTGCGCTCTGAGGTCGCGGGAGCAGTGCGCCTGGCAGCGACTGAAGGTGGCTATTGTGATTTCCTGCGCCTGGGAAAGAATGGCTGAGTGCCCAGGAGTGTGACCCGGTGCAGGGCCCTGGGAAGGAGCTGCCCGCGTCCCCGCAGTACCTCAGGCGACTCGGTCCGAGTGAGAGGGAGTGTCAAAGGCGGAGTCACAGGCTCCACCCGATCTCCCGGGTGCAGCCGCGAGGCGTCCGCGTGCCTGGCAGAGCCGCTGGTCCTGAAGCCCTTCGGGTCGAGGCGGCGCTGGGAGGAGGATCGAGACCCCTAGGAGTGAGTCTGCGACCTCGGCCCGGAGAAGAGCGCGGAGCAGAACTGGACGCCACCTGCTTCCCAGAGTCGTGGAGTTCCGGACAGGAGGACAGTTCTAGGTGGCCATTTGTCCCGCCATGGCTGCGCGCGCCCGCCGTCTGTGCCACATCGCTTTCCACGTGCGGGAGGGACAGCCTCTGGCCCGGGATCTGCACCGCCTGTTCGGCTTCCAGCCCGTGGCGGTGCGGGAGGCCGGCGGCTGGCGACAGCTGGCCCTGCGCAGCGGAGACGCCGTCTTTTTAGTGAACGAAGGCGCGGGGCCCAGGGAACCACTGTATGGCTTCGACCCGCATCACTCGGTGCCCAGCGCCACGAACCTGTGCTTCGACGTGGACGATGCGGGAGCCGCCGCCCGGGCGCTGGCAGCTCGGGGCTGCCGCGTGCCGGTCCCGCCGGTGAGCGTGAGCGATGCGCAGGGCGCCGCCGTCTACACAGTGGTCAGCTCTCCTGCTGGCAACCTCAGCCTGACCTTGCTAGAGCGTGCAGGCTGCCGCGGACCCTTCCTGCCTGGCTTCACGCCGGTGTCCTCGGAGCCCGGCCCGGGCTGGGTGAGCCACGTGGACCACTTGACCTTGGCTTGCACCACCGGCAGCTCCCCTACACTCAGGCGCTGGTTCCGCGATTGCCTGGGCTTTCAGCACTTGCCACTGAGCCCAGGTGAGGATCCCGAGTCGGGATTGCAGGTGGTGGCGGGCTCCGGGCGCGGAGGGCTGCGGCTCACCGCCCTGCACACCCGGCCCGACAGCGTTGTCCCCACTCTCGTGCTTGCTGAATCCCTGCCCGGGGCCACCAGCAGACAAGACCAGGTGGAGCAGTTCCTGGCCCGGCACAAGGGGCCAGGCCTGCAGCACGTGGGGCTCTACACGCCCAATATCGTAGACGCTGCAGAGGGCATGGCAGGGGCAGGAGGACAGCTCCTGACTCCTCCTGAAGCGTACTACCAGCAGCCTGGCAAAGAGAGGCAGATCCTAGCTGCTGGGCACAAGCCGAGCCTTCTGGCCCAACAGGGAATTCTGCTAGATGGCGATAAAGAGAAGTTTTTGCTTCAGGTCTTCACTAAGTCCCTTTTTGCTGAGGACACCTTCTTCCTGGAACTGATTCAGAGACAGGGGGCTACAGGCTTTGGCCAGGACAACATCCGGGCTCTATGGCAGTCAGTGCAAGAGGAAACAGCCAGGACCCAAGAAACCTGAGGCAGGCCAGAGCTGGGTGCAGCCACCTATCCTGGTGCCCTGGGGAGTTCAGCACTGGGCCCTCTGGGACTGAGACACACCCACTGGAACACACCCAGCAAGCCAAAAGCTCTGGCCTGAGGGACCAGGTGTGGCCTTGGTCCCATCAGAAACTCCCAGCAGTTAATAAGTCTCTTTTTGAGCTCCAAAAGGTGTTTGTTTGTTTTGGGGATGTCCAGGTAGGGCCTTGCTATAGCCCAGGCTGACCTGGAATTCACTCTAGTCTCAGGTTGGCCTCAAACTCATGGCAATCCTCCTACCTCTGCCTCCCTAGTGCTGGGATTAAAGGCATGTGCCACCACCTGGACTTTTTTTAAACTATAATTTACATCCATACGTATTGGCAATGTATAAAATAAAAGGATTACACAATTAGGTCATAGGATATAACCAATACCTCTGGAGCCTTTCTGTTCTGTTCCTCCGATTCATTTCCCTCCCAACCACCCTTCAACAGTGTGATTAACTCTGCTTTCTGTATTTTCACTACATATGAAATGTGTCCCTAAATAAATGATTTCATACTTGAGGTAGGAATTTAAGATAACTCCTCTGTGTTGACCTCTCTTGAGGGAACTGCTGGTGAAAAGACTGGGTTACGGTTAGGCTCTACAGTGATACCACTGCTCCAATCAGAGCTGACCTGAGACCCAGAATGGGAGTGTTGGGTGTCAACCACTGGCAGGTGCTCCCTGCAGCTGCCTTCACTCTTTCCCTGGGAAGAGGTGAACAGATCACCCTGAACAGAACACCCACTTTCTTCATCTGCCCAGAGCTGTCTGTGACCTCAGCCAGTGGAAGCAAGCAGGACTTCACAATTTTCTGGGCCCCTCAGAGGTGAGTGAAAGAAAGAGAGAGGGTAGAAAGGGCTACAAAAATAAGCACTTTATTAAACAGGGTTCTTGGGAGAGGGAGGACTTCCAAAGGTATTACTGGGCTAGACTGTTGGGGCTGGGTATGTCTGTGGGGATAGGAGTTCGAGGCCGAAAGAAACTATCCAGGACTTGTTGGCCCTTGCTGGGCTTTTTCCGGCTGGATGGAGTAGACACCCGGGACCTTTTAGAATCCTACACAGAAGCCAAAAGTGAGAAGTACTGAGGAGGGCACATGGGGAGTCCTCTCCTACCTCTTCTCTCTACTGACCTAGCTTCATATTAGAGCTTTCCACCTGCCCCCAAGTATCCATTCCCTCAATCAGCTCTCCAAAAGGCAGTCCAAGAAAATAGTGCTGAGATGCAAATCTATTTTCTCGACCTAAAATGCTTTGGCAGCCTGGTTTTCAAGTCCTAGCTCACCCAAGCAGGTCCAACTGACCTCTCCAGTCTTTGAGCACTGCAGACCCTCCCTCTACTGTGCCCCACCTTTTCTCACACCACTGCTTGTCCTCCCCCAGCCTGGAAACAACACTCATTTCCAGGACCTGAATTAGCAGCTATTTCCTCCAAGCTGTCTTTTCGGATCCTTGTCTCACCGAGAGAACAGATGGTTCTCCACCTCCCATCTTACAGAACCTAGCACAGACATTCCACCTAGCTGTGATATTTGCTCCTGGTGTCTCCACCTTGTAACCTAACAATGTAAGGCCCCCAGATCAGAAACTGTTCTTCTGTCCTCAGTAAAGTTTGGAATGGACAACATCTACCCACAGGGTCAGTAGATGACTTCAAAAGCCATTGAGTCAAGCCTGGGGAGAGAAGGCTGGGCGAGGATCACAAGACTCACTTTGCAGGTCCCTCGCTGATGGTCTTCATACATGCGAAACACCTAGCCAAGACAAGAAGGAAGGGGGACAGGACAGGGTGGCACCTTCTCCAAAAAGAGCCAAACCCCTGAGTTTTGCCCTTAACTTGTGTTCAACCCCAGCATTTTTTTTTCTGTTTACACAGCAATAGGCTCAAGTAAAACATGTAAGAAACAAAAAAGAACCATGAAGACAACAAAGATAGTGCCTTTTTCATGGCAGTGGAGACGGCTGCAGTGTGAAATTCCTCCCGGGTCAGCCAGCGAGCTCCAGGCGGTGCTGTGATTACTGGGGTCTTCCTCTCCAAGGTCAGACCATATACTTGATATGTCAGTTTGATGTGAGAGAAGGTATGGATCACCTGGAGAGAGGGACAAGGGACTGAAATCGGCCTATAAATATGGCCTCAAAAGCTATCATCATCCCTGGCACCTTCATTGCCACTCTACCTCTCCGAGGTGGCGGAGGTGGGTAGCTGGGAGGGGTCCAGCCCAACTCTGCAGTTCCTGCAAGAGGGCCTTGCGCTGGTGCTGCTCTGAGGACTCCAAGGCCACCGATGGGAACTCCCACAGACCTGCCAACAGACCTGAGAAAACAGGCAGTCAGGTGTGGGTTAGGCTGGCACTTCCATCTCTCCCTGTTGCTTGTGGCACTACCCTCTAATCCCAAGGTTCAATACCTGAGTTGGGCCTTTGCACCAACAAAATGTGGGCGCCCCCAACAGCTCTGGGGTGCTCCAGCACACAGATGACAGAGCACTCCTCCCTGGGAGGCCGGCGGCTGGCTTTTCGAGGAAAGTTGGTCACTCCCAGGTTAGGGTCCCAGGGTTTTGTGGGAGGTGGGCACAACTGGCACTGTGCAGTGTTGAGAGCTATAAACGGATTCCCCAGTCCTGATTAGGCCACGAGGACGTGGGTACCATGCCAAGACAGCAGGCTTGGTCCCACTCTGCAAAATGAACCAAGGCTTCCCCAGGGCTGGGAGGGGCTGGGTTGGCATTAAGGTAGGTGCTCACCACACTCCTCCACATCAGGACTGCCTGGTACACGCTGGGAGGCCAGGAGCTGCTCCCCCTCCACCTGAAGCATGGGGGTAGGATATCATGGAGCTAGAGTTATTCACTAGGACCCTTCAATACCTCCTTCTCAATAGGCTCACCCTCTGGTGTGCCCGGCACAGGCTCCGCACAGGGCAGTGGTTGCAGAGAGGGTGCTGTGGGGTACACACTGTGGCCCCCAGCTCCATGGCTGCTTGATTGAAGTCCCCTGGCTGAGCTGGGTCCACCAGCTGCTGGGCTAGGTACCTAAAAGGAGGAAATGCTGCTCTAAGCCAAAGATCTTTTAATTGCACCCTCCCAGCTTCCTGTTAGGCCCACATCCTACCAGAGGTGGTGAGAAACAAAGGTGCTGCTGGGATCAGCACCAATGCCTCGGACGCGGCACAGTACCCGTAGCACATTCCCATCCACCACACCTGTTGCCTGGCACAAAGAGCCCAGGAGTCAGCTTGTGCTGGGAGGAAGGAAGGTGGATGCACAAAGTGTAGGGGGGTTATAGGCTCACCTGGCCAAAGGCGATGGAAGCAATGGCTCCAGCTGTGTACCGCCCCACACCAGGTAGGAGCTTCTGCAGGGTCTCTGCTGTACATGGCATGTGGCCCCCTAGCTCCTCTACGACCTGATTGAAGCAGGTGGGCTCAGTTAGGAGATACCCGAGGCCATTGGGCTACTATTCCCATTGCCCAGCCCTTTACCTTCCGAGCTCCCTCCTGCAGGCGTCGGCCCCGAGAATAATAGCCCAGGCCAGACCAAAGCTGGTTCACCTCCTGTAGGTGGGGTCAAAGAAATCAGTCAGTAGTCAGTCCCTTGGATGTGTCCATTCCCCCTACCCAAGAGTAGCTCTCACCTCCAGGGAAGCACTGGCCAAGTCTTGCAGTGTTGGCCACTTCTATAGCCTCAAGGCAGGAAGAAGAGATGAGGTTAAGAGTGAGGGAAATGGAGAAAGTTTTTTCTATACCCAGCCCAAAATACAGGTTCTCATCTGGGGTCTGGCCCACTCTCCCCTCCCTGGCATCACCTGCATCCATCGAGTATAGTAGCTGATCACCGTGGCAACCTGGGTCTGCTGCAGCATAACCTCTGATACCCACACTGGGGGAAAGGGGCTGGCATGAGGGAGGGCCCTGTTAACTTCCCTGCTCCTAACCCATAGCCCCCAGATCCGAGAACCTCCAGACAAAGCAGCCCTGTTCTCAGGAGATGTACTAACCAGCATATGCCCGCCTATCCAAGTTAGCCTCCTCTTCTACCTGTCAGTGCAAACCCAGGTGAGAAATTAGTGTGAGAAGGACTGAGTGCCAGCCTCCTGCCCCAGGTCCCTGTTCCTTAACTGCTTACCCGTCTTCTCCAGGGGAGGTCCCGCTTCTCTCGGTCATACCAGCTCAGCAGACTCTCCCTAAAGGCTATGACCTCAGACATATCTCTGAAGAGATGATATGGGGAGACAGAAGCATGCAATAACTCCTCTTCTTTCTCCTTGGCCAGGCCTGCAGGATACCCAAGATACTCAGGGATCTTTTTTTTTTTTTTTTTTTAGCTCAGGCAGGCCTCAAACTTGCTATGTAGCCAAGATTGGCCTTGAACTCCTAATCCTACTGCCTTGCCTCCCAAGTGCTAGGTACAGTGCCTGGCCCTTTAAGGACCACCTTTGCATAGGCCATGGCCAGTCCCCTGGAACTTCAGCTTGTACAAACTTCTTACCATCAGGCGCAGGTCTGGACTGGCTGCTGCTCGTAGCACAACTTTTCCTTTTCTTCTGGCTGGCTGTGTGCTTTCTGTGGCCACTTCTCAAAGTTGCTTGTGATTTCTTCATGATGGTCTAGAACAGACAGATATGGCCAAAGTAATGGTGGGACAGACATGGAAGAGGAGCCTTTGGCAGCGAGGAAGACAGTGCAAAATCAAGGCAAACCACACATTTCCACAAGCTTCCCGATTGGTGGTGAAGGCATCCCAGTTTTGAAGGAACCAGGAAAGCTGACACTGGACACAGCAGCAAGTGCAGCAGAAGGCGGCTAAGAGCAACACCTAAGGAAGAGCTCCAGCCTCTGGAAGTCTCCAGAGAAGTGATCCAAACATCAGACCACACTAAGCTAGTAAATGATTCCCAGAGCCCAGATCAAATGCCTGACATAGTGAAGCCTCTGAGAGCCAGCAGAAGAGTCCTGAGGGCTTCCCAAGAGAAGCCCCCTCCCAGCGACACTGCCCAGGCCCCTAGGAGGACATCTGGAAGAGATGGGTGTGTCTCCAGGGCCAGGGGCCTGCGTTCTGTGGCCCCAGTGCAGGAAGCAGCAGATGAGAAACCCCTCCACAGGACACAGAGGACTACTTCCAGCGAGAGACACCTGACCCCCCCAGGAATCTACCAAGATGAAATGGCTGAGAATTGTGACGAGGAGAATTGAACTTGTGGAAGAGCAGTTCAGCAATAGCTTGAAAAGTAAAGAAAAGAAACCCAAAGGAGAAGATGCAGTTGCTCCAGATCAGAAAATGCCTCTGTGCTCCAGACACCAAAATACAACCAAAGCAGAGCAGCAAAAACCCGAGGTTGTCCTGTCAGCAGAGAAGACTGAGAAAGAGAAATGGAAAGAAGCCCATGAAGAGCTCCCAGGAGATGGAGCTACAGAACCAGGATGATGAAGCCAAGAAGTTTAAGTTGAGGGGAAAGGGCAGTGGAAGAGAACATGCCTGAGATCTGATGAGCTGAGCAAGAGCTCCCCACCACCTGCAGCAGAGGAGAAAGCACCCCAAAAAAGCATGGGAATCCCAAAGAGCCAGAAAGAAAACAATAGTCACTGGAGACATAGGTGTGAGGTCTTTGAGGTTGGAAAGGCTGGAGTCCAGCCTACAGGACAGGACACACTTTGGACAGAGCCTAAGCCAAGAGTACCTCGGGGTGCCAAGAAAGGTGCTGAAAATCCGAAGAAGGATAAGGACATTGCATGCACCAAAATTTAGAACAAGAAGTCACCAGGACAGTGAAGATGTTTAATAACACTTAAGAAGAGACAAACTAAAGAACTTGGTTCACTGATGAATTCTACTTTTTTATCATCAGTGTAAAAGATTCTGTAAATAATGATATCTGTGTTTAAAGGAAAAACTTGAAATTTTCCTGGTTGTATTGTCTTCAAAAGTCTACATGGAGAGCCGGGCGTGATGGTGCACACCTTTAATCCCAGCACTCAGGAGGCAGAGGTAGGAGGATCAACAGTTGTTCAAGGCCACCCTGAGACTACAGAGTGAATTCCAGGTCAGCCTGGACTAGAGCAAGACCCTACCTCGAAAAAAAAAAGAGTCAAAATGAGGCTGAATAGCGAGGCCCCGGAAAGACTTATAGCCACCTCTGTCCCTTATGTCACTCATAGTCTGTTGCTTTCCTTTTCTATTTTTCTTTTCTTTTTAATCTTATTTACTTGCAAGCAAAGAGAGAAGAATGGGTGCACTAGGGCCTCCAGCCACTGCAAACGAACTCCAATTGCATCCTTGTGCATCTGGCTTTATGGGGGTACTTGGGTATCAAACTCAGCAAAACCTAAGGCGGCTGAGCCATTTCTCCAGCCCTCTTACCCCCCCCCCCAGGTAGGCTGACCTGGAATTCACTATGTAGTCTCAGGGTGGCCTCCAACTCATGTCGATCCTCCTACTCAGCCTTCTAAGTGCTGGGATTAAAGGCGTGTACTGCCACACCTGGCTAGCTCTTTTGTATTTTTGGTTTTGGCTATAATATACTTTAATTTGAGACACGGTCTTTAGCACAGGCTGGCCTCAATCTCCTATGCAGTGAAAGATGAACTTCTGATCTGCCTGTGTGGCAGTCAGCCACATGCCGCTGGGATGAATCTTCAAACCAGGCACAATTTGGGGGAGGAAAGTATTTATTGAAACTACAGATTGAAGGGAAATTCCGTTCACAGATTCAAGCAGAGAGAAAAACTCATCACCTACACCACACACACAGAACAGGGAACAAGCAGGAGGGCAAGGAGAGAATTTCTTCTTTATATAGGCTTAGAGTGGGGTCTTACAACCCTTCCCCAGACTTAATGGCTTCCTGAGTCTCTGGAATTTCCTTCCTGCACTGCCCACACAGGAAAGGATGTTTACTTATAGCTCCTTTGAGCTTCCTTACATCCTGCCCCCTACTGAGAGGCTGCCTTCCTGTGAACATCTTCAGAGACCCACCCAAGATTACTTGAAAGGTCAAGTTGACAATGAAATTTAGCCATCATAGCCTGCCTTTTCCTCCCAAAAGCTGGGATTAGAGATGCATACCACCATGTCTGATTTATGCAGTGATGGGGATTAAAGCTAAGGCTTCTGGCATGCTAGACAGGCACTCTTATCAACTGAGCTAAATCCCCTTGTTTGTTGTTTTTCAGTATTGGAGATTGAACCCCTGGTGCCTTGTGCATCTCAGGCAAATGCTCTAACCACTGAGCATATCCCTAACCTACTCTTTTTTGGTTTGTTTTTCGAGGTAGGATATTCACTATGTAGTCTCAGGCCGGCCCCAAACTCACAGAGATCCTCCTACCTCTGCCTCCCAAGTTCTGAGATTAAATGTATGTGCACCACACTTGGCACTTCTTTTCTATTTTGATGTCATCATTTTCCCCCTCATATTATAGAACCCTGGCCATCAGAACTTGCAAGGGAGTGTCTTAACTGCTAAGCCATCTCTCAACCCTTTTCCCTCCTATTATGCAGTCGTGTGTACTGTCAGCTACTGTGTAGTCGTGAATAACAGCTACTCTGTGTCTGGACTTTAAGACAGTATTGCAAAGCACTCCTCCCCTTCCTTTGGCTCTTATATTCTTCCCGCTACCTTTTCTGCAATGGTCCCCAAGCCTTGGAGGGTGTGATAGAGATGTCTCACTGCTGAACACTCCGCTGTCCCTTCTCAGCACTTTGGTGAACTTTGAGTCTCCCCTGTGATCACAGCCATCTGAAATGACTAAGCCTGTTTTAAAGTCTCTTCCCAAAACTTTGACTTTACCACCTAATTTTTATCAAATGTACTCATTCCTCCTTAGGGAAAAGAATGTACAAATTTCCCTCTATTTGCAGTTTTTCTTCTTTCCCCTTTTTATGTGGAAGTCTTTACTCTTCCCCAGAGTCCTATTCCTATAATCTTCCACCCGACACATTCTTCTCTCATTTACAGCCACATTTCCTTTGCCACACTTGCTCACTTCCACAATTCTATTCTCCAGAAGAAAGTAATCTTTGTTTAAAAAAAAAAGTGTTTATTTATGTAATTGAGCATGGGCGCACTAGGGCCTCCTGCCACTGCAAATGAACTCCAGATGCATGCTCCACTTTGTGCATCTGGCTTTACTAGGGAATCAAACCCGGCTTGTCAGGCTTTACCAGTGCCATGGACCACTGAGCCATCTCTCCAGCTCCAGCAATCTTATGAAGACATGATCATTGCCAGGTACTAGTATGTCCTTACCCGCCCGCGGGTTGGTCACAGAGAGGGCCCTAGGAGAAGGGGTGAGAATGGGTGGGAACAAGAGATGCGAGAGAGTGGAGCAAGTCGAGATTTCCGATCAAACTCATTTTATTACAAGCAGGCAGCACCTTATATACAGGGGAGCATGGGTGGTTACTAGGAATTAGCAACCTGGTTGCTAGGTAACTTGGTCACAGCAGGGGGTCATGATCTCTAGGCGAAAAGCCTGCAGGCGGAAGAGAGAAGGTTTGGCAGAGAAGATAGGAATTTAGCATTAGTTAGTAGGAGGAAGAGCAGAGACCTTCAAAAACAAATGTTGACGCATCTTATGGCACAAACGGCTCCCCACACTAGTGGATGCCTGTAATTCCTAATTCCTAGCACTTGGGAGTCAGAAGCAAGGGGTTCATGAGTTCAAGGTCATCCTCAGCTACTTAATGAGTTTGAAACCAGGCTGGATTACATGAGATTCTGTCTCAAAACAACAAAAGAGGGCTGGAGAAATGGCTTCGAGGTTAAGGCGCTTGCCTTCAAAGCCTAAGGACCAATTCCCCACTACCCACGTACAGAGAGATGCTCAAGTAGGCAAAGTCATCTGGAGTTTGTTTACAGTGGCTAGAGACCCTGGCGCGCCCATTCTCTTTCTATCTGCTTCTGATAAACAACAAAGGAGACATCATGTCACTTCCTTACATGAAACAATCAATGGCTTTTCATTTGAACAGATCTTTTTTTTTTTGGGGGGGGGGTTGAGGTAGGGTCTCGCTCTAGTCCAGGCTGACCTGGAATTCACTATATAGTCTCAGACTGGCCTTGAACTCATGGTGATCCTACCTCTGCCTCCCGAGTGCTGGGATTAAAGGCGTGCGCCACAACGCCGGGCTTTGAACAGATCTTTACCTTAATAAATAAAATATCAAAGGCTTCTGCCCTCGTGAAGGACAGACAATAAACAATTCACACAATAAGCTATCCAAGATATCCGAAGGCTACTGGTATGAAGACAAAAGTAGAACAAGTGAAAGGAGCAAAGTTATAGGACAAGAATAGAAATGTTTCAAGTTTAAACGGGTGAAGTCCTTATTAAAGCAGTATTTGACCAAGGACTTGCAGCAGCTGGGAGTGAAGTCGTGTGAATACCTGTAGGAAAGCCATTCAAAACTAGGCTGGGTGGCACACACCAGTAACCCTCTCTCAAACAGCCCCTGGGCATTACTATAGTCTCTTCCTTGCTATCACAGCGTGAACTCCAACGCATCTTGCCACTTGTCTGGACTGTGTTAAAGCGTTCCAGCTAGTCGGTCGCTCTACCACCCCGGCAGCCCAGTCCTGGGAACATTCCCTGCCAATTTCACTTCCGGCACTAAGAGGAGCCTCCGTCCTTTCTGGAGATTTGCCCGAGCAAATCTTTCTGCGACATGTTCCCCTCTCTATCTAACGTAGCTCAGCTCAGGCGGTGCCCCCTGCCCTGAGGAACGCACATGGCCCAAGCCAACCCGCGCTGTGCTGGTGAAGGAAGACGGCGGACCTAACTCAGAACCACGCTACCCACAGGCCGCGCGAAAAGAAAAAATTACCTGGCGCGCGGGGGCTCCGAACGAACTCCAGGGGGCGTGGCTCCGGCCAATCAGAACGCGAGCCGGAGCTCTAGCCAATCAGCTCAGCGCGATCAAGGCCCAACCCCGCCCCCGGAAAGGCCTGAACGGAAGTGTAACCCTACAGGACCTGGGGAGGCCCCGCCCCATTCCTGACTGGCCGGGTCACGCCGGGAGACGAAGCGGAAGTTCCGGCTTGCCTACCGACGACTCGGGCGAGGGGTGCGCGGCGTCATGGCCGCGGGCATTGACGATGGCGCAGCTTCAGCTCCTGCAACCTCCGAAGGTGAGCGGCTTCTCAAGGGGTAACCCTGGAAGCCTTGGCGGTCAGGGGGAGGGGAAGGCCTTGGGCCAGTAGTTCTGGAAACGGGTCTGTAACTTCCGAGGATGCCGCTTGAGCCGGACACAAGGAGACTACAAGTCCCAGCGTGCAACGCGCGCAGCTGCAAAGCCTTGCCCGGGGGCATGCTGGGAGATGTGGTTTGGATGGTCCGGTGTTGTCCACGGGCAGTAGTGCTCCTGTCTATAACTTTTTGGCAGGAACACTGGAAACGCGTTTGTGGCGAGTTAACCTAGCCTTGTGTGATCTGTTTCTTAGTGACAGGGTCTTTCTGTATAGCGTAGGAATAGACACACCCAGTCTGGCCCCAAACTCAAAATCCTCCTGCCTCAGCCTCCTGAATGCTTGGGCTACAGGCTCGAAGGGGAAAAGGAGCCCCAAAGATCATCTAGTTTATTTTCTTTCTGATTATGAAGCTGAAGGGGCAATAATTTCCAATCTCATAAAAGTCACTGGAAAACAGGCATCCTCTTCCCAAATTCAAGGCACTCAAGGCATGTGTATAAAGCCCATGGGATACATGAGGGGGTGAGGGGAAAGTATCAGCACTCTCCCAAACTAGCTTGATGTCTGTTCCCCTGGACCTTGCTCAAGCATGAACATCCATCACCCTCCTTATCCCCAGGTGACCTCAACAAAAACACAAGATCTGGAGAGGAATACGTACTCCAGGTCCCTGTGGTGGATGTGCAAAGTGACAACTTCAAAGAGATGTGGCCATCCCTCCTGCTGGCCTTAAAGACAGCTAGCTTTGTGGCTGTGGACACGGTGAGGCATGGGAAACAGGGCATGCTGTGAAGGAACTGATGCTAGAGGGCCAATCACAGCTTCCTTTTACCCTCACATAGGAGTTGAGCGGACTTGGGGACAGGAAGAGTTTGCTGAACCAGTAAGTATAATCCGCCTCTTTTGTCCCAACCCTTGCAAATCGGTTGTATGCCCTGGAGTTAGGGGGTCCCTGTCCTGGGTAGTTTGGATCCTTCCTGAAGCTAATTCAGCCATATCCATGCCCAAACCAACTCTAAGGTGTATTGAGGAACGTTACAAGGCTGTGTGTCATGCTGCCAAATCCCGTTCTGTCCTGTCCCTGGGCCTGGCATGCTTCAAGCAGCAGCCAGATAAGGTATGAGCTATGTCACCTTCATCACAGGTCTGTAGCTGGGGGAGGAGGAGCATTAGGTGTGTTTTCTCCTAAAATTTTATTTGCAAGCAAATCGGGGGGGGGGGGGGAGTCCAGGGCCTCTTGCCACTGCAAATGAGCTCCACACGCATGAACCACTTTGTGCATCTGGTTTTATGTGGGTACTGGGGAATTGAACCTCTGCCATTAGGCTTTGCATGCAAGTGCCTTAACCACAGAGCCATCTCTCCAGCCCTCTCCTTAACTTTGATATAGCAGACCCTCTTATTTTCAGGGTGAGCACTCCTATCTGGCCCAGGTGTTTAATCTCACCCTACTGTGCATGGAGGAGTATGTTATAGAGCCAAAGTCTGTGCAGTTCCTGGTACAACATGGCTTCAACTTCAACCGGCAGTATGCCCAGGGTATCCCCTACCATAAGGGCAATGACAAGGTAGGCCTCTAGCTTCCCTAGCCTTCAGTCTGCCCCTTCTATGAGTTCATTCTACTGTAGATTGGATGCCTGTGTGGGGGTGGGGATCTAGTTTGTGATTATGGGGAATCACTAGTGACATGGCTGGGAGAAAAAGCCATACAAGAACAGGTAGCATTAGATTGGATTACGAGGAGTGTTTTCCAGTTTGGGGAACCTGGGATAAGTATGTAAGTTACAGAAAAAGCTCATTGGGGCATTTGCTCCTTCCCACTGACCCCTTTCGTTCCACCTAGGGTAATGAGAGCCAGAGCCAGACAGTGCGGACACTATTCCTGGAGCTAATCCGGGCCCGTAGGCCCCTGGTACTGCATAATGGCCTCATAGACTTGGTGTTCCTGTACCAGAACTTCTACGCACATCTGCCTGAGAACCTGGGAACCTTCACTGCTGACTTGTGTGAGATGTTCCCAGCAGGCATTTACGACACCAAATATGCTGCAGAATTCCATGCCCGCTTCGTGGCTTCCTACTTAGAATATGCTTTTCGGAAATGGTGAGGGGATAGCTAGGGGAAAGGGGTGGGGCCTGGTATGAACTGATTTCATTCATTTGAAATTATTTGAGTGCCCACTATATGCCAGGCACTGTTTTTAGGTGCTGAGGATTCAACAGTGAACAAAACAGACAACCCCCGATTGTCTTGGAGCTTATCTCCTAGTGGACCAATGTCCTCTTGCACTGTTGCAGTGAGCGGGAAAATGGGAAGCAGCAGGCAGCTGGTGGCCCACACCTGACCCTGGAGTTCTGCAGCTATCCTGCCAGCATGAGGGCCCATATTGACTACCGCTGCTGCATGTCCCCTGCAGTGCACCGTCCTCATGCCACCAGCATCTGTGACAACTTCTCGGTGAGAGCTCAGCCGTTTCTGGGGAGGGGAGGTTCTGGTGTCTAGAGCCTTCTAAGCTTCTTTCCTACAGGCTTATGGCTGGTGCCCTCTGGGACCACAGTGTCCTCGGTCCCACGATATTGACCTTATCATTGACACCGATGAAGCTGTGGCAGAGGACAAGCGGCGACGGCGGCGGCGACGTAGGGAAAAACGGAAGAGGGCTTCGCTGAGCCAGCCTGATTCCCAGACCCCCGGGGAAGCTGAAGATGATCCTCCACTGAAGCAGGTCTGTGAGACAGCTGAGCAAAAAGTGGCAGAAGATGGAATGAGGGATCAGCCTGATTCTGAGCAAGGTCACAAAAATGACTTGGAAATGGGGCCAAAGGCTATGTCAGAACTGTCAGGGAATCAAGCCAATTCTAACCCAGTGCCTGGAGATGGACTTCACAGGGCTGGTTTTGATGCCTTTATGACAGGTTATGTAATGGCCTATGTGGGGTTGAGCCAAGGACTCCAGCCCTGCAGCTCTGGACCCTGGCTCCCTGAATGTCACAATAAGGTATATCTAAGTGGCAAAGCTGTGCCCCTCACAGTGGCCAAAAGCCAGTTCTCCCGTTCCTCCAAAGCTCACAACCAGAAGATGAAGCTGGCTTGGGGCAGTAGCTGACCCAACTTCTTACTGGCATGAAGCCCAGGAAGAGAAGCTGAGGATAAAAGACGTTCGGCCAGGACCAGGTGTGGTAATTCACACCTATCATCCCAGCACTCTGGATGGTGAGGCAGGATCACAGGTTCAAGGACAGAAAGAAAAAAACCTGGTCTCTAGCTTTGACTGTCACACACTTTAGTAAGCAGGAGTCACTCCACACATTACTCCAGAGTTGGGGAGCAGGTCTTGGCAGAAAGTGCTTCATTGCTCCTTTTTTTTTTATGCCAGAGGCTTGGATACAAAAATACAAATAAGGCTGACCAGCACCTGTAGCATCAACTTTATTTTTTAATCTGAAAGTGTCCAGGAAAGTTTTACCAAAAAAAAATCAACAGAAACAAATGAAAATATTTGACCAACTTCATTCTTTGGTTATTTCTTATTGCGGCTTTGTATGGACAGACTGTTCCCAAAACTCCAGCTATAATAGGAAGGGAAGAAAATCAGTCCAAATATAAACCAGTTAACCAACTAGTTGTACCATGTTTTGACAAATACATAGAGCAGGCCCTAAGGCCTACAAAACCAGCCCCACTCCCAACCACAAGGTTGAAAGCCTATGAGGCAAAACATTAAGACTCCTTTATAAATATGAAAATAGATTAATCCCCTGGAAAAGGCATTTGAATAGGTTAGCTGAGATCCATAACCACCACACTGCCTTGTCCCTCTAGCATAGAAATGTAGTGTTGTGGTCTGACCATATAGTAAGCACGAACAGCAATTATTCAAGTGTCTTAAGACCCTGGCAGGAAGCTTCCCAGTCTTCAGGTCTGAGAAACAGCCATGCTTTGAATGGCCTGGTCAGCTACAGTCTCCATTTAGCAGTTCAGATGCCCCAGAATGGGCAAGACAGTCCTGGGGTGGGAACACAACTGCTTGCCACCTCAGTCTAGGACTTAGGATCCTCTGGTCCTGTCTGGGAGTACACTAGTCAGTGGGAGCTAGAGCTCCTTGCTGGGTTGCAGAGGCCCTAACTGCAAGAACATTTCTCACTGCTGCCTCCCCTTCTCATGCAGCCATTGGGCGCTGGAAGCCTAGATTTTGAGCTGGGCTTTTCCTTAGCCTACTTGCTCTGTGAGTTCTTGGGAAGAGTCAGGCAGTATGCCAAGGAGACCCTTGGGGCTTCTGCTGAAGGTCCATCCCCAAGGTAAGACAAGGACTAACCACCCCAGCTTCTTACCCATCCTGCTCTCCCTGGGTTTGTAGGCCTGTGCCTGAGACAGAGAAGAGGACTGGAGTCATGCCTCTTGGCCTTTCTTCGACCTCCATCTCCTCAGAGGCACCTCCAAGGCATGGGCTGGTCCCCTTGGGCCTGGGTCCAAAACCATTTTCTTCCAGGGAGTTGGAGCAGTCCATGGCCTCATGGACTGGAGCAGCTGGAAGGGCAGTTGCCCGGAATGGTGGGATCTCTCTTACTCTGTACTTGTGACTAATGAGGCGTGGTGGGGGCCCATCAGAGAGTGATTCTTCACAGCTCACAAATGGACAGGCCTGACCCAAGAACTCAGGTGAAGCAGGCAAAGACCGCCACCGACGGGCAGACATAGCCAGAGGTTCCTGCCAATCAGCCAGGGGCATAGTTTCAGGCTGTGGTGCATTCAGGTCAAATACCAGGGAGATGACTGATTTGCTGGGTAAGTCAAAGAACTTGACCTTGCCACCTTTGAGGTCCTGACGAGCGTTGAAAGGGTTGACTTTTGGACTGCGGGTAGCACCATCTCGTGGCTGGTAGTAGGGGTCCAAGACACTCACTGTATGTGGAGGCTTTCGAGAGAAAATGTCTGACCTGCTTCGAGATAGCCAGATAGTACGTCTTGGACATGGAGCCTTATGGGGAATCTTGTCATCCAGTGAGCTCAGTCGCTTCCCCCCAGGCACTTTCTCCAGTCCTGAAGAAAAGTGAGTCAAGCCTGAGTTATTCTCACCAATCATAAGGAGAAGTAATAACTTTATCATAGGATTTTTCTCAGGAAAGCAAAGTAGGTAACTGCCCCATTTCGGTGAGGAAATGGACTCAAGGGAAGCAGTGTGCCTAGTACTTCATCATGATCTCCCCTGTCCCCGTTTCTGGACCTGGAATCACAGCCCTGAGAGAAAGTCCCATAGTCTTATTTCCTCCCTGTGCTGTCTAGTCTCTTACCCTTAGCTGTGGGCTGCAGCTTCCTGTCCTTTTCCAGCTCTTCTTCCTGTAGATGGCTCATAATTTCCTCCAGGGTCTTCCCAATCTCCACAAAGGATGGGCGCAATTTGGGGTCCATCTGTAGGCATCCATACCAGCCATGAGCCCTGCCCTCAATCTTCCACCCAAAAGCTGAAATATGAATCTGTTTCTGGCATGTTTTAAGATTCAAGATGTGTAGCTGAGAGATCTTCATGTGCCTCAGGACTGCCTGGTACCACAGTTCAACAAAACCTGGCCAGAACTCAACACCCAAAGCACAAGGTGGTCACTCTCCCCTCCAGACTGAAGATTAGATAATATGAAGCAGCTTTTTCTTTCCTTGGTCCAGGGCTCAAAGGAGGAAGTGTGGTTGGTGTTACACATACAGGTAAAATGAAGCCCCTTATGAGGTTAATTTGCAGCCTCTGCCTGCTACAACCAAAGCCAAAGGGAGAAAGATACTCACATTACAGCAGTTGAAAGTGAGCTGTAGAAAATCCGGGGGGCAGTCTCCCACCATGTGCTGGAAAGCATCATAGTCCAGCCCGAAATTCTGTGGATAGGAACAGTAGAGAAAGGTACAGAGGACATGGGTAAATAGGTAATACCCCACTCTCCCCCGCACATCCTAGCCTACTAGCCTAGGAATCTGGAAGCTGCTTCTACAAAGTAGAATGAGTTCCAGCAACTCCACCCCAAAGACAAAAATAATTCCTTAGATTCAAAACAGTCCCATCCCATACAACCCCACCCCCAGCCTGCAGCTCACCTCTGTGCGGGGAAGATAGTCTGGATCAGCTTGAATGCGGGCGATGATCTCACACAGGATGATACCATAAGAGAACACATCTGCCTGGTGGGCAGTCAGACTTCAGTTTTCCTCAATGGAAGCAGATACCTGTCCCTCCCCCACCTCTATAACCTCTACTTCATCCCATTATTCACTGGGTAACTGCCAAGCAGCAACCCTACATTTAGCAAGAAGGACCTCATCCTGACCACCACACACATATCTTAGACGCTTCTACTGGATGGATCCTGAGGAAAGCCAGTCCTTGAGACCCTCCAAGCTTACCTTCTCATTATAGGGTTCATCTCGGAGAACCTCAGGTGCCATCCAGAAGGGTGAGCCCACCACAGCCAGCTTCTCACTCCCCACGCTGTATAGTGAGGTTGTAAGGAAAGTGAGCTTACGACTGCCATGCACAATGCCATCTTTTTAAAAATTTATTTATTTTGTTTTTTTGAGGTAGGGTCTCACACTAGCCCAGGCTGACCTGGAATTCACTATGTATTCTCAGGGTGGCCTTGAACTCACACAGAGATCCTCCCACCTCTGCCTCCCAAGTGCTGGTATTAAAGGCATATGCCACCACACCCGGCCAGGCCCATCTTTTGCTTCTGTGGGGTTTTTGTTGTTTTTTCCTGAGGTAGGGTCTCACTATAGCCCAGGCTGGCCTCAAACTCATGGCAGTCCTCCTACCTCTGCTGGGATCAATGGCATGCACCTCCATGCCCAGCTAACCCATGGATTTTTTTTTTCATTGTTAAAAAATAAAATTTATTAGATCATAATGTCTGAAATTACCACCTTTGTCAAAAGTCAACTCAGAGCTTCCAATGTAGTCTATAATAACTCAGTCAAAGTCAACAGCTTATGGTCAGCTTCAACATCTAGTCAACCTTTCACTAGCCAGACAAATTTCCCAAAATAGTTGTAGTGAATGGTTCATCTTCTCAAATTCTCTTGCCTTTCTGTGTCCCTTCTGAATAACATCCTCTGGAAGATTAGCAAATCTTGCTGCATCAAAGCCATAGCTTTTAGGACAAGCTCTCTTAATTTATACAGGAAGGTAATAGTCTCCTGGCTGAGGCCTTCACATTCATTTTCTACCATGAATGTCATATGTCCAAGACGCACAGAAACATTTTTAGAGTAATCTATAAGTGAATGATAGTGAGTAGAAAAAAATGGCCAGGCGTGATGGCGCACGCCTTTAATCCCAGCACTCGGGAGGCAGAGGTAAGAGGATTGCTGTGAGTTCAAGGCCACCCTGAGACTACATAGTGAATTCCAGGTCAGCCTGGGCTAGAGTGAGACCCTACCTCGAAAAACCAAAAAAAGAAAAAAGAAAAAAATGTTTGACACTCTATGGTCTCGGCAAGTTCTTTGACAACTGCATTTGCTGTTGCTGTCCCATCAAATGTTGCAGTACCCCTTCCTAATGCATCTACAGCACCAGAGTGTGTGCTGTTACATGTCTGAATATGCTGGCAGTTTCACTCAACGCAACAAAAAAAATGTGCTTTCACCTGACTTTATCTGAGGCACCAAGTCTAGTCAACACTGGTGTGAGCCTACACACTTGAGTAGGTACATAATCCATCTGAACCATTACACCGAACAGAGAGCCTGTCTTCTAAGCCTGTCCCCATTTGTCCCCAAATTCAGTCCAGTAACAGGCACACAAAAAAATGGTAGAGCTTTTTTTTTCTTCCTCTTCTTTCTCACAGCCTATTAAAATGTCACTAGAATAAAATCATCTCCCAAAAAAGTCTTTGTAATGCAAGAATGTCATGATCCTTTAAGCTCCAAGAAGGGAAGAGTGTCTTCTCCTGGTAACAGAATTGCTGGGTGACATAGGACCTCAACTGTAGTTAGCTACACATAGGAAGAGATCAAACACTGCAATGACTCTACAGCAGACTGCCAGTCCTTGGAATTTTTATCACAAAGAACAGCCGTCGCATGCAGTCCTTCAACGATGAATCCCTATGTTCTTCAGCATTTAAAAGACTAGATAATTTCTTCTCAATAGTTTTTGTATAGTTTACAACCCTTCTTGGTAGGTTTCAACTCGTATTCTTCGGGCAAGTTACGGGTGTTGAAACTTTCAGGAATTTCCAACTGGTAATGGTTCCTACCAATCCCCCAGCCGACTATGGCTTACAGCCAATTCAAGTGCACTGTTTATCTAAGTACCCCAGGAGGCTTTGCTCATTTTCTTCTATGTCGGCAAGTGCTTGGTCATAATCAGAGTCAGATCCTGGTTTGGGAGTAATCAACCTAGTCTTTTGAGTCTTTTCATGGTCGAAAGCTATACCCCATCAGTTCAGTTCTGTAGTCAAATCAGGATAACCCATGGATTTTTGTTGGCTTGTTATTGTTGTTTTGTGGGTTTTCTGTTGGGGGTGGAGGGTGGTGAGACGGGCTAGACTTGGAATAGTCCTTGAGGCTACCTCTACCTCCCAAGTGCTGGGATTAAGGCATATACCACCACTCCTGGCTACACAATCACATCTGGCTTTTGGGACTCCCTCTCACCCAAGGATGGGTGCAGACTAGGAGATCTATTCAGGGAGTAAAAGTGACTGAGCTGTGGCCAAGTCCTGGCCTCTGTGAGGAAGCTGGATTTTCTGTTCACTAGGAGCTACTCACCTAACATCAGGAATCTTCTCAGCCAGGCCAAAGTCAGCCACCACTGCAGAGTAACCATTTTCATCTCTCTTTATCAGGCAGTTCTAGAGTTCCCAAACAAAACAAGGGGGCTCAGAAGAGGAGATAAGCCAACCACAGAGTTACCAACCATACCTCGCTACCACAGAGGATCTTGTCCTGCTTCTTAGGACACCAATGGTCATACCTCCTGGGTTTTAAATAGCCACATGAGCCGGTTGTGGTGGCACACACCGGTAGGATATTGCTGAAGAGGCAGAGGCAGGAGGATCATGAGTTCAAGGCCAGCCTGGGCTACACATTTTGGGCTGGAGAGATGGCTCAGCAGTTAAGGCACTTGCCTCTAGTGCCTAAGGCTCCTGG
>PVHP010020490.1:0-30561 GCA_004024765.1 Zapus hudsonius | reverse complement strand
AGCCAGCACTTATCAGCTGGTGGCTGGTATGTAAGATGCTTTGGAGGTCAGAGATCTTCTCTGTCTGCAGTCACCACTATGTCTTGATACTGTGGCTCAGGGGGATCTGGAGCAGTCCTACTTGTTCCTATTCCCCCACAGCTGGGTGTATTGTGGAGATCACTGTGATGCCCTCCTGGCAGGTGTCTTCCAGAGACCTTCTGCTCCCTAGTTAGGTTTGAAATGAGCTGCCCCAGGGTTCTGGATGGTGGATTTATTGTTTGTGTGTGGTTTGTAGGGATATAAAATTCTTACTTCTTCTGTGATTGAACTGTTTTGGGTATGAGCTGGGTTGGCATCATATAAAGCAGGTTCAGATGTTTTGGAGGTCACAAGTCTGTCTTCTACTTGGGGTTGGTGGCTAATACTTGAGTTGTGTTTGGTTGGGGGCAGTAGAGATTTGAAACATAGGCTCCAAACAGTCCACATCCCTCTAAATTACAGGTTGCAGACCCCTAACACTCTGGTGGCCCAGAGTATAGGAAACAGATTTGCTTTTTCCTTTAACATCTTGTGTGTACTCTAGGCCCAGACCCTCAGAGTCCCTTTCCAGTCCAGCTTTTTCAGGCCTCACATATGCTGGTGTCCACAGAGTCTGACCCCAGCCAGGCCTCACACATGACGAATCTGGAGCACACAGGCCCAAGTACACTAGTACCATGAGTACTCAAGCCCCATGTTTATAGGTCACCAGACTTGGGTTTGCAGGCACTCCCCAGTCTGGGGCATGCCATGCCTGCACCCACCTTGCCTCTCAACAATTTTAGGTGTTGAGGCCCCCAAAACAGTGAAAGCATGAGACTCTCAGCAAACAGAATCATGGGCATATGAGAGGTAGAAAAAAAACAGGTCAAAGGTATAGAGAACCTATTCAACAAAATTATTGAAGAAAATTTTCCCACTCTTACAAGAGAGAGGCTGGTCCAGACACAAGAGGCTCATAGAACTCCAAATGGACAGGATCAAAGAAGTAATGCTCCAAGACATATCTTAGTTAAAATGCTGAACATAGAAAGCAAAGAAAGAGTACTAAAAGCATCAAGAGAGAAAAATCATAAAGCATAAAGGAGCACCATCAGACTTACCTCAGACTTCTCATTGGAAACCATGAAGGCCAGAAGGGCCTATGATTATAAGAACACAAAGGCTAACTGACAGAGGATACTGCAGGGGCTATTCTACACTGAAGAGACCAACAACCAATCTCAACAGCCCAATAGAGGATGAATAAAATAACTAAAATCATTGGGTTAATAATTACATGTGACACATCAATCCCCATAAACCCTCCACCATGGCAGGGGTTAAAGCAAACCTCACAGGTTTAACTCTGAATAATAATGGACTTAACTCCACTATGAAAAGACACAGGCTAACAGGGTGGATCAGAAAAATGGACCCTTCCACCTGCTGCCTTCAAGAAATGCACCTCATTTACAATGACATAAATCTCTTCACAGTAAAAGGATGGAAGATGATCTTCCAAGCAAATGGAAATAAAAAACAAGTAGATGTGGCTACATTAATACCTGACAAAATAGACTTTAAACCAAAATTATTTAAAAGGGACAATGAAGTACACTTCTCACTCATCAAGGGAACAATTCAACAAGTAGAAATCAGTATCATAAATATGCATGCACCAAATAAAGGTGTACCACATTTCATAAAGCAAAACTTACTGAAAAATAAAACAGAAATAAGTTCCAATTCCATCATAGTAGGAGATTTTAATATACCATTATCTTCTCTAGACAGATCATCCAAACATAAGATCAGCAGAAAAATAACAGAGCTGAAAAATACAATTGGTCAACTAGGCCTAACAGTTGTATACAGAATATTCCATCAGAACACTATAGAATATACATTCTGCTCAGCAGCCCATGGAACTTTCTCCAAAATAGACCACATATTAGGGCATAAAACATGCATCAATAAATTCAAAAAAAATTGACATAAACCCTTGCATCATATCAGACCCCAACACGTTAAAGCAGGAAAATCAACAATGGGAGAAACAACAGAAAATATGCCAATTATTGGTGACTAAATCATACACTATTAAACAGTGAATGGGTCATTCAAGAAATCAAAAAGGTAATTGAAAAGCTTCTTGAACTAAATGATAATGAAAGCATGACATATCAAAGGATATGGGATGCAATAAGGCAGCCCTAAGTGGAAAACTCATGGTGCTAATTGCCATCATAACAGAGACAGAGAGATCTCAAGCCCATAACTTAACCACCTACCTAAAGGCATTGTAAAAACTAGAACAATCCAACCCTTGGAGCTTAAGACGAAAAGAAATAATCAAGATCAGAGCTGAGATCAATAAAATGGAAACTAAGAAGATAATTTAAAAAATAAATGAATTGAGAAGCTGGTTCTTTGAAAAAATAAATGAGATAGACAAACCCTTGACCAATCTAATTAAACAAGAGAGAGAGAGAGAGAGAGAGAGAGAGAGAGAGAGAGAGAGAGAGAGCCCAAATCAACAAAATAAAAAAAAATTAAAAGGAAGAGATCACAACAGACACCAAAGAAGTTGAAAGAATCATCTGATCATATTTCTAGAACCTGTACTCCACAAAATTGGAGAACCTGGAAAAAATGGATGAATTCCTAGACAAGACCACCTACCAAAACTAAACCGAGAGCAGATTCTCTTTGTATTTTTCAGAAGGCAGCGAGAATCATGAACAGCCCAATTCCACCAAGACATGGGACGTTGGCTGACATCCTGGCAGATGAATCACCCCTAACCTATCATACTGGGCCTAAACAAAACCTTTGAGAAAGGGGTGAGACAAACAAGAGACCAACCTCCATAGCAAGTCAGATACTGTTGTAGTCAGCATTCTAGTTGCTACACAGAAAGAACCCAAGCAAAAGTGGATTGTGGAGAAATGGGTTTATTTGGCTTACAGACTCGAGCAGAGACTCCATCCTGGCAGGAAAAAGGATGGCATGAGCAGAGGGTGGACATCACCTCCGCCATAGCACTGGAAACAGCAGTGGGAAGGTGTGCCAAGCACTGGCAAGGGGAAGCTGGCTTATAACCCCCATAAGCCCACCCCCAACAACACAGCTCTAGCAAGGTTTTAATTCCCTAACTGCCATCAGCTGAGGTTTGATCACTGAGAACACATTCATTTCTTTGTGGGGGACACTTGGATCAAACCATGACACCCATGAAAGGTCAATGGAGACAGATGCCAATAATACCTAACACAATCCAAAGCAGAAGTCAAGAGACACTTAAGATCTCCACAATAAAGCAGACTTAAATCTCACCCACCATGACTGAGGGAACTGAGCAGAAAAGGGGTGAAAAGATGAGAATATCTAGAGTCCTTGCTCCTCTCAGCAACAACACACAGTGAAAAATTTTCTGGCTACCTTCTGTACAGTTCATAACCCTCTACACCATGGAATGATCCATATGTCCTCCAAGAAGGGCCACTGGGGTTGGGGACAGGGAGGAAGGAAATGGAGGTTCCACCACAAGATTTGCTCAAACAATGTAATCATTGACAATAAATATGATTAAAAAAAGAAACTTCTTTCTCAAAATGTAGAGCCCAAACACAACCTCCAAGGAACTGAGATGACAAGCAAAACATCTATTCCCACAGCAAGGCAGATAAACTATGGAAGGACAATGGAGAGAGGCACCAAGGGTGGTGCCCAAAATTGTCCAAAACACAAATTTAGAGACTTTTACAAACCTAATAACTATGGAAAATTTGAATTCACCCACTATAACTTAGGGAAATTTGCAGAAGAGTGGGCGGAAAGAATGTAAGAGTCATGGTGAGGGGAGAATAACTAATGCATAAGAGGGAATGTCATCATGGATTCAATAACTTTATCTAATAACCTATGATACCTAGCATATTGTTGTGTTTATATAATTTAAAGCCAATAAAAACGTTTAAAAATGAAATAAAAAGTACTATAAATTTCTCAAGAACTGTTTTATTTGCATTCAGTAAATTTCAAAATGTTAGCATTTATTTTGATTTATTTCCAAAACTATTTAGTATCCCTTGAAAATCTTTCATTGGCCATCTGCTGTTTATAAGAGATGTAACTTACAATGGTTCAATTTATGATTTATTTTGATGTTACAGTGATATGAAAAGGTGCTCCTACATTTTTATTTTCAGTGTGCTCAATAAAATTCCATAAAACACAGCCTTCTTCTATAAAACTGGTGTTGTGTTAGAAGATTTCATCCAACTGTTGCCTAATATATATATATATATATATATATATATATATATATATATATATATATATTCATGAGCATTTTTTTGAAGTAGATCTTCTAAACTAGGATGGCCAGTAGGTTATTAATATTAAAAGAATTTTCAATGAGCAATGTTTTCAACTTACAATGAGGTATTAGTATGATCCCATCATAAATGAGGCACCTCGGTATATCATTTAATTGCCCAATGTATGAAGAGTTTCCAAAAATTTCTTCATATTGCATCCTTTTTTTATATTTTATTGTAAACGTTAACATAAGAGCTTACAGAAAACTGGTCATATTCTCATCAAGTTATCTTCTTTTATTCTTCTCTCCCTGCTCAGTGGGGGTATCAGTGATCAGTGTGGGGTCATTGTCCCAGTGAGGAAGACAATGTATCACAGTACATTTTCCCACCTTGTGGCTCTGTTGTTCTTTCCACCCACCTCTTCTGCAGTGTTCCTGGAGCCTTGGAAGTCTTGGTAGAAATCTCCTTTAGTGTTCATATCTTGACAGCCTCTTATTTTCTGCTTTAATGAATTTTGAGTCTCCTTGGCTTCTACCATCTCCATAGAGAAGGTTCTCTGGCTAAGAGTGAGAGTAGCACTAATATTTAATCTTCCCTTTTCCTCTCCAATGTTCCCTGGGCCTTGGTGAGTGTGATAGAGATGGCTCATCGAGTGTCAGGCACTCAACTTTCTCTTCTTGCCATTTTGATGGTCTTGAGTCACCCTCGTATTTGGCATGATCTGTAAAAGGCAGGTTCTCCAGCCAAGAGTGAGAGACACATTGATCAAAGGAGACAAACACATTCCCAAGGGAGTTTGGGGTGGATAAAATCTCTATATTCAACCGAAAAAAAAATAGTGGAAGCTTCCCTCTAGACTCTAGTACTGAATTCTAATCGGATCCCTTTTCTAATTGTTAACGGAGATCATAATTTGTATGATTTTATTTTTCTTCAGATGACCTCAAACTTATTTTAAGTGTCAGAATGTAGTCGACATTGTTAAATGAACAATGTGCATGAAAGAAAGAATTTTGCCATCGTTGGTGAGGTACTCTGTAAATATTGATTTGATAATTTACTTAATAGCATTCTTCAAGGCTTTATGGTTACTGCATTCTCTTTGTTATATAATTTTTTGAGGGAATGAAACATATATCTCCTCTAAAAAGAATTTTCTTATTTTTTGGAAGTTGTTAATTTTTCCTCCATAATATTTGATGTCTGCATGAATATTCTCATTTCCTTTTTTAGGGACTAATCATAATTGTATACCTTTCCATACTGTTTAATATATATCCTTTGCCCTGAAATGTATTAACTATTAAAGGGAGCACTGTGGCATTCTTCTTCAGCATATACTGTTTAGCAATTTGATTTTATCATCCTTTCGCTTTTAAGGTAGCTACATCTTTATATTTAAATATAAACACTGGCAGAAGTAGGCAGTTGCATCTTGGTTATGTAGGTAAACTGAAATATTCTATAACTCAGCTAGGAGAATTAGACCAGTTACATTTGGTATAATTGTTGATTAAATTATATTTATATGTGTTATTTTTTAATTCATTTTTTAAAAAATTTTTATAGATTTTTCACTCTGTCATTCTCTGGTTTGATTTTATTTACATACAAATAGCGAACATTTTATTTTTTTGTCAATGTTGTTTTAGTCTTACTTTGTTATTAATTTTAGTATAACTTATCAAAATTAGTATGAAAAAATTAACATCAGAAAGGTAATATTATACTACCTTAGTTCTAGTATCAGAAACAGAAGTATAGTATTATTTCTCTTATATTGTTCTTCGTGATTTTGGATTAGTCACACATGTTCTATTTATTATGAAGTAAACTACAAATTAATTTTCGCTACCAATACATAATCAAGGTTTAGAATTTTCTTTAAATGATGAAATGAGTTACATATTTGGTCACAGAAGTAACTGGTCTGTTTATCTTGCTAACTTCTTGTTTACCCAGATTCCTAAATTTTATCATTTTTCCTTCCTGGAAACAGTATCTTGAAAAACTCTTTATGCTGTGATGTTAAATGATACTTGCTGAAGCATGGTTAAGAATTATTATAATAGCAACAAAGAGATCAGGTTCAAATCTGAGTACAGAGTAAGATTTTTCTTCAGATATCTAAAACCTGAATGTATCCTTAATAAATATGATCATTTGAAACAAACATGAAAGATGCATCTGAACCTTCTAGCCCTGTGGAATCAAATTTTAGATTATTAAAAAATCCACCTAATTTTTGATGACCCTCTATCAGTCTGATCACCCTCAGTATTACATCAAGTTCTTACCCTTCAGTGTCTCTCAGGTGATGTCTGATAATGCTGGCTTGCCTTCAGCATGGATATCATTAGCTCAACTTGGCCAGAAATGGCCCCTCTAGCCCCACCTGATGCCCTTGATGTTTCATCAGCAATTTTCCCTTCCTAGATCCATACTTTTATTCCTTGCCTTTCAGTTCGCATTTTCCTGTTCTATAGCCCAGGATGGGCTTGAGCCCATGGAGATCCCCCTACCTCTACCTCCAGAGTGCTGAGATTAAAGGCATGAGGCACTACATCTAGCTAGGACTTGTAACATTCAGCTTTTAAAAAGGGAATGAATATTTCTGAATTTCCAACAATGCTCTTCTTCCCTCTATTATGAAAAATTTAAGTTAGTTGGAAACAATTTGATCCTATTTGGTCTAGATTTGTTAGATGATATTCACGCAGCGTTCTCTGGTCTAGAGTTAAATGAACCATATTAAGGCAAGACACTGCTTCATAATTTAGTTAATTTCCCATGAAGTGTTGTTGGTTAGCCTTACTGCTGACAAAGAGCCCTGCTGGGTTTCCCTCCCTACCCTGAAAGCCACAGATGGAAACGCTGAAAGCACTAAGCCTGGGAAATCACAAGGATCACCATACTAACTTCTCTTTTTAGCTTCTCTCCAGGGTCATTGACCTATATGACCTGATGTCCATTTCCTTGGCTCGCTGGTAAAGCACTTGCTGTGTAAGCCTGATGACTGGATTTCAGGTCCTAGTACCATGGAAGGCCAGACACAAATGTATGTTTGCATCTGTAATCCTAAACATGCCCACAGACTGATTACTGCCTTACCTGTCAAGAGTATCCTGTGCCTGAATTTCATGCTGTTTCTTATCTGTTTCCTGGAATGCTGATATCAGGACTAGAGTTCTTACAGCCATTAACAGGCCACAACTATGAGGCTATGCTGAGCCTGTGAGACAGAAATAAATGGAGTCATGTCCATGACCGAATCCTCTTGTTAATTTAAGAAATAAAATCATAAGCTGGGTGTGGTGGTGCACACCTTTAATGCCAGCACTGTGGAGGCTGAGATGGCTGAGACAGGAGGACCGCCAGGAGTTTGAAGCCAGCCTGGGCTAAAGCGTGAGACAGAGGTAACCATTATTTTATATGTCTTAACAGGTTTGTTAGTTATTTCAGCCAGTAGGGTCAATCAGGTCTTTCTTGTTCCATCTTTATCAATCTTAGAATCTTTAAGAATCTCTTGGCACATTCCCGTGACTGGCCCATGGAATATTTTTCAGGCTTTGGATAGTGAAGGGTGGACAGTCCATGCAAAGGATAGCAGGAGGGGAATTCCTGAAGATGAGGCAGAGGATGAAAGCTAGCAGAATCATCCTCATCAGACCAGAGTACGTTTGTTAGGTCTGTAAAAGTATGTTTGTTAAGTTTATAAATAATAAATGTCATGCTTCTTTTTTTTTCCTTAAATTGGGAAAATAAGAAAGAGAAAAAGAAATAGCCTTCATAGAAGCTAGGCTGTTGAAGGAAATTTAACTGTATTTCAAAAGAGAAAAATAATGATTTGTGGAAGTTGCTTTAATCTTTTTTTTAAGGATTACAATGATGTCTGCATGGAAGCTTATTGGAACTACTCAGTCTCTGCATGAGCCAGAACTGGATCCTCATCTGATTCCGGCCTTTTGAATCATTTCGATCCATCTTTGAGCGCTATTCTCTTAGCTCTATGTAGCACAGTTGGTCAGCCTTGAAATAAAAGTGCATTGAATTGGAGAATTCCTATTACTATCTATGATTTAATCTCTCCTTGTAACCCTGGTAAATAACCACAGCACAATGCATTTAACTATGAGTTCACATCTCCAAACCTTCCAGACAATATACATAGTACTGAAAGAAAACTTCAGGCAAGATATTTTTTACCTTTTAAAATCTTTATTCATTTGCCTACCGTGGCCTTGAACACACTCTGTATAACAAAATTGGTTTTGAACTTATGATTCTTTTGCTTCATCCTTTGGAGTAGTGAGGCAGGTTACTTTTAAAAACTTATTGGAAGCTGGGTTTGGTGGC
This sequence comes from Zapus hudsonius, assembly GCA_004024765.1. Lineage (NCBI taxonomy): Eukaryota > Metazoa > Chordata > Mammalia > Rodentia > Dipodidae > Zapus > Zapus hudsonius. The sequence goes on along the minus strand of PVHP010020490.1, from coordinate 21,877 downwards.
ACACACCTTTAATCCAGCATTATTTAGGCAGAGATAGCAGCATCACCATGATTCCCAGGTCACTACATAGTGAATTCCAGGTCAGCCTGGGTGGAATAGAGCAAGATGATAACTCAAAAAAAAAAAAAGAAGAAGAAGAAAACTGAGATAGGAGGATCGCCAGGAGTTTAAAACCAGCCTGGACTAAAGTGTGAGATAAAGGTAATCCTGAATGAGTGAGACTCTGCTTCAAAAACACAAAAATATTCATTCACTCATTCATTCATGAAGTAGGGGAGGGGGCTCACTCATGAATCCCTGGAGGATCAAGAGTGCAAGTGAAAGGGAAATGCAGAGGCAGTTGGACAGAAAGAACCTTAGGAGATATTAATCTTAACTCTTGTCTGCTGGGTGGAGCCCTGCTATCCAAGGTAGCTGCCACATAGCTGGAAAGACTCAAATGCACAGGTTTAAATCCAGACCCTTCCGGATGCTGCACCCAAGATTTACCTAAAATAAAAAGCCTAGCTGCTCAGAAGGCTTTTGATCTCTAAGCATCTGATGGTAAGGTTTTGGCATTCCCACCCTGGCAGCAGCTAAGGGTAGGATATACATGGACCCTTCCTCTAGACCCATGAATTTACATGAGCCCCTAGATCACAAGGGTGTACCTGTTCATCTCAGTCTTGTTTTATTATTTAAGTAAAGCAGATAAGAACTCAGGTTTGGTTTTTGTGTTTGACCATGCCAAAAATAACATCCCATATTATAAGGTCATTCCCACTGAGTTTGACGCCAGCCTAGGCAACTGGAGACTATCTCTAAATGAATGTTAATTAACTAATTCCACTATTTCTCCACTGTTTGTGTGCTTATTTGTGTCTTTTGCTAACTGAATCTATTCAAGTGCAATTCAAGAAAATTTCACGGGTGAGATGCTGGATAAGCCCTTCCAGGACTCCAGAACTCCTTGTGGAATGCACCCAACAAATCTGATTCCATCAAGTTCAAGAAGAGAGACTTCTTGGCATTCTTGTTCACAGTTGATCTTTAACACAATTGAGATAAGAAGGAAGCAAGAAGTCAGAGAAAACGACTAAAAAAAATGAAAGTTTATTCCTTTCTTTTATAGTTTTTTTAAGGCAGGGTCTAATACAGCCCAGGCTGCACATCCAAACTCCCTGTGCTGTGTAATCAAAGCTAACCTTCAGCTTTTCCTTACATGTCCTAAGTATTATAGTCATAGATGTGACCCACCATATATGCCTTGAACTCCTACTTCTTTGTAAAGAGCAAATGTACAGAAAATCTTACAGATGTTTAACATAAAGATATAAATTTTAATTGACATGCTTTGTAGTATGCTCTCGGTGATATGGCTATTTAAATTAGAATGTACAAGAATGTTAAAATGCTACAGAAATATGACTCTGGTTGCTTTAAATTTTTCCTTGTCTATAGAAGTTGAGCAAAGGAGAAAATTCAATTTTAATCCATTTCTAAAATTTCTTCAGTAGATAAAAATCATTGTTCTTGATCATAAAAGCTAGGTGTAGGAAAATAGAGGATATTAGCTTTGCAAATTCAGAAAATTGTCATATTATTCTATTATGACAAATTCTTCAAGTCTAAAATGATAGTAGAAAGGTGGATTCAAAAAGAAAAAAAAATGCAACTTATTAACCATGTGCTTTTCTCCTAAATTAATTAAAACATGCACATTTATCTTATGAAAACCCACTTTTGTTCTCAACATGTATAAGTATTATTATTTCACAAACTTCCGGGTTGAAAGAGCTCACAATTACACTTAAAGAATTTTCACCTTCATAAAATGCATTGCTTTCCAGACTAAAGAGTAAATTGTAGATAGTTTACCTCACATATAATCACTACTGCTAATTTTCTCATTTCATAAAAAATACTTTTTTATATTCTATTTATTTCCTTTCAAACAGAGAGACACAGAGAGACAGAATGAGAGAAAGAGAGTATGCGTATGGGTGTGCCAGAGCCTTCAACAACTGTAAACGAACTCCAGATGCATGTGCACTTTGTGCATCTGGCTTTATATGTGGGTACTAGGAAATTGAGCCCAGGTGGTTAAGCTTTTCTGGCAAGTACCTTAACCACTGAGCCATCTCTCCAGCCTCATTCCATAATTCTTTTTTTTAATATTTTATTTATTTATTTGAGAGAGAGAGAAAGAGAGAGAGAGAATGGGCACAACAGGGCCTCCAGCCACTGCAAATGAACTCCAGACACATGCACCCTCTTGTGCATCTGGCTTTACATGGGCACTAGGGAATTGAACTCAGATCCTTCTGCATTGCAGGCAAACACCTTAACTGCTAAGCCATCTCTTCAGCCCCAGAATTCTGAAAATTGCCTGAGGCAATATTCTCTGGTCCTGCTGCATCAGCCTTCTCCTTTCGAATTGTGGTTAAACACTATGTCCTTTTAACTTGTTTTTCATTCATTGCATTAGAATTACCAGCATCTACCTTCCTGAGAGTAACATAAATAGTGAGTGACAGCCAGGTGTGGAGGGAAAAATAAAACGTCCTGTTTGCAAAGGTTCCCTAGTAAAGAATCATTAGAGTGGTCTATGAAGCATGACCAGGGGAAGGGGAAGGGTGCTACATCACAGTCCTGTTATCCTGATAAAGATAAGAGTTGCTGAGTTCCCTTCTTCCCTTTCATCGTGAAGCACGAATAATTGAGAGGTAGGTCTGTGTGACCTCAACAAGATCAGTATGGTTCAGTGATGAAGTACAGAGTTTCATAGCTGGATAATAACCTGGAAACTCAAGCTATGTAGAAAGAGACATAGAGAATACCTCGAGGAACTGTCTCTAAAAGGCTGCTTAAGGAGAAAATGTCACTTCAGGAAAGGGCTCAGCAATGTGTCATATTATCTTATTCCACAGAACTTGACATCTCTGTCCCTATCACCTTCCCTCATCCAGTGTCTATACTGTGTTAGGTAGTGATCAAAGATCATGGATCACAGTGGGTGAACATAATCAAAAGGAGTCGCAGAGTGTGACATCCTCGCTCAGTAAATACGAAGTAGTCTTGCACACTTTCAAAGTGTAGGAGTCTCCTCTTGCTATGAACTCACAAGCAATCAAGAGCATCTAGATTTGACATGAAAGGTTTGAACTTCTCTAGTGTTTGCAGAATTTTGCCTAGAAGTCCTTTGGTTTCATTTCCACTTAATGTGTGTTCTTGTGCATTGCTTGTTGGTCTTTTGTTGTTGTTGTTGTTGTTCCCACTTTCTAAAACCATAAGAATGAAATTAAGTGCTGGTGGGATGATTCGCTCCATGAAGCGCTTCTGTATAACTTGGAGAGCCTGAGTTTGGATCTCTGGAACCTACCTAAAAGCTTAAGGAAGTGTTGGGCATCTTTAATCCCAGTGGGATTTATGGCAAGAAGGAGGAAGAATCTTCCAGAAGCTAATGGTTAGTGCAATGGTGAACTGTTGTTCACTTCTGAAATGAAAGATGAGAACCAACATTCAAAGTTATCCTCTGGCTTCCACACACCTTCTGTGACACATGTATGCTTGTACTCACAAACACAAGACATAAGAGAGGATTAATAGTTGGTAGGCTCTTGCTCTAGAATCTTCCATAGGATACATGAAAATGTTACCCTTCTTTTTTTTGTTTGTTTGTTTGCTTTTTTCCCTTTATTATCCATAATAAGATACATTGAATGAGCAAATAATGAGTTGATATCCCAATCTCCCCAATTTCCCTCCTTGCCCCTAATTGGCTGGACATCTTTCTCTGTGGGCAGTCTGGATCAGTCCATGTGGTAGGGGGTTATGGACAGCCTAGGGGTCAACCCAATTCCACCTCCCTCTGTATGTTGTTACTGAGGGGATCAATGTCTCTGGGAATTCTCCCCCACCATGACTCTTATAATCATTCCGCCCCCTCTTCCACTCAGCTCCCTGAGTCCTGGTGGGTGAGTATTAAGGCTGCTTTATTGTTGAGTTCTTAGGGGGGGGGGTCTCTGTGACTACCATGACATTAAGGACTAAACCTTTTGGGATAAACCATCATAGGAATGCAAAAGTGAACATTAAGTCCTGAATACTCTTCAGTTTCCAGCCATTCCTGATCAGAAATCTATGTGGTCTCCACAAAGCTTCTAATGAGTAGGGCTAACTACTATCCATGGGGTCATGACACAAAGTGTTCCCCAGACTCACACTTACATTGATAATCTAAGCACACTTATTCCAACTTAGGTGAAATAACCCCCTAAATGTTTAAGCATATGCTTAGACATTCTTCAAGTTCTGTGTCATTAGAATTTCAACATGTCAGATACCAATATTAAAAGTCCACGACCTGAATAATCTTAAAATTCAATAAGGGAGCTAGGACATGCATATAAATAAGTCCAGTGTAGTGTGGAACTGAAAAATACAGCAGAAAAGATTTGTCTGAGAAAAGGTTACCACAGAGGAAAAAGCTAAAATTATGGTGACTTGTAGGTTGCAGAAATGTTCAAAAAAAGAGGCTACAGAGGGAAGTATCATTGATTCAGGTGACTCAGGTGACTGGTTCCGTGCCCTGACATTTCCTACTGACATTCAGACCCCAACTCGGAGACGCTGACTCACTTGGACTGAGTGTGCACAAAATCACTAGTAGGTAGCAGGTGTGAATTATAGCTCTTCTCCTCTGATAGTTCCCAATAGGATGACACTGTTTCTCCTCCAGAGGTAATGAACTATCTCAAATTTCTTGTCAATTCAAAACTAAAAGAATAGGGTCTTTCCCTTGCAGTGAACCATTATAATCATACCTGAGAAGATATAAAATTATTTTATTACTCCAAGCCAAGGGTATGTTATACACATTTACTCTAAGACTGAGTTTAGCAAACTATCAATTGGATATTTTGTTTCAGCTGTTACAAGAATATCCTACTAGAACCTAACTATGTGCCATGGCTTTACGCGATGTGTGTCTCAAGACAACTTAATCCAAAACATGTATTTACTTAGGAATTCCAGCACAAGTTTTTGCAAATAAGCAATACCATATGAAGAAACAGTTAAAAATTCCAAAGTTTGAGGAAACTGAAGGAATTTGAAGAACTATGTGTTTTAAAAAAGGTTGGCGTTTTATAAGTAAAATTCAGGTCAGTGCGGATCCGAGCTACTGATGGGTAGCCATCTTACTATTTCTGTATGTCCTCAAACGTACAGTACATGTTTATAGATGTCAAATGTAGATGTCTGTAGATGGTCACTTTGAGAGGCATTTATTTCTTCCAATTTAATTCTTTGATAATACAGGGGTAGATGATTTTTTTCTCAAAAAAATAAATCTCTCACTGAGAACCTTGACACCTCAAAGTACATCATTTCCAGACCCAGTGACATTTGAAAGGGTGTTGTGAGCATAATACAGAGTCAACAAAAGTAGCCTGAAGTCCTGTAAATCCTAGTCACTGTAACTGCCTGACAGAGTCCTGCTGCTATTAATCAGCTTCACACCAGGGAGACATACACTGTGGAAACATGCAGATTGGGATCCACACAGAAGTTGCTTAAAAATGTCTGAAAGCCAGAGCTTTTCAGCATCATCTTTTCTGTGCCAAAAAAAAAAAAATCCCACAAAAACATATGCTTTCTCCCCCACTCCCTTTTACTTAAAGTGGAGAAATTAGCTTATATTTAATTGATATTGTCTCATAGATCTATGTTTCTGGAAAATGACAGAGAGCTTAGCATCTCTGAGAAAAATAAGAAATATCCATCAATGGCGTCTATTTCTAAAGAAAATTAGAAACTATTTTTTTGGCTTAATATTTAATGCGATTTCCCAAATGAAGGATCAGCTTTCTGAATTTTTGTCAGTGGTAGCCTACACTTAGGGTGCTAATCTTTGTCTTCTCGTGAAGAGTTTTAAGGAAGAGGGAAAATCCAACATCTCACAGCCAAGTAGGAAAGCTGACGCTGAAAAATTACTGAACTAATTTGGTGTAAATTTTATAGAATGTGAAAACGTGAGGTTCTTTATCAGCTTCATTTAAAAGAACATTTACTAAAAGCCTGTTATGTCCATTAGTCAGAATTAAACACTGGATTTGATATGATTTTAAGATTTGAGGTAATTGATAAAATGTGAAATCTAGCAACAGTGTTTTCTTTAGGTGCCTTTGCTTGGATGAGTGTATTTGATCACATTAGCTTCTGCGTAAAGCAGCTGCCTAGAGATTCCTTTTTGGGGATAAAGGGAGAAGAGGGATGTCCTTGAAGTCACTGTAAGTAACCTCAACTGCACAAGGATGAAGGTTTGTAGTAGAGCCACCATCCAATAGTTTTATCAGGGTGCAGTAATAGTAAGAGAGAAAGCTTGTGTTCTAATATAAATTCTCACCCAAATTGTCAGGCTAAGCTGTCTCCCTTTACATGGCAATGAAATCAGTTGGGTGTGAATGCAGGTCAGTCGTAGTGGAGTGCTTGCAGGAGACCTTAGATTCAAATTCTACCCCCCCCAAAAAAATACAAAAAATAAAAACAAATGAACAAAAGTAGTGAAATCAGAGGCATGTTTTAATTTTTGGCCTTATGTTTTAAATTCTTTGGACCACCTCAGTTAAATTAATAAATAGTTAAGGGGTATGATTTAATAATAACCCCATATATTTTCATGACTGCCAGAGAATTACTACATGAATTATAAATAAGTAAAAGTTTTTCTATCCTATGGTGTATTCTACACATGACAATGTAGACTTAACCAAATGTACACTGTGTAGGACGGAGATGGAATATAAGTGACTTTCTTCCACAGAACATTTCCTGAAGTACAAATCTACAGTTACGATTTGCTTTTTACAGATGGCTATAAATACAAGGGCAATTTGTGACACATCAGAATGACAAGAAGAGACAACCAAATACCTACCAACAGATGAGTCATTTCCATCACATCTTCCAGGATCCAGGAGACATCCCAGAGGATGTGATGTACCAAATATGAATGCTGCTCTCACTGCTAGCCTAACAACCTCCTCCAGGAAAATTACGTTAGACACTGAGAGACTCAAAACTCATCAAAGCAGAAAATCATAAACTTCTGAGGACTCAACACTACAGAGAACTTTCAACACACACTTCGAGGCTCCGGGACCATCACAGGACAAGGGGCACAAAGAATGTAAGAGCCACAGGGTGGAAAAGGTGTACTCTGAGGCATTTTCCCTCCATACAGACAGACTGGTGCATTCATGACCCCATAGTGAATACCAATAATCCCACTGAGAGGGCCCTCGATAGAGTGGGGGCAGAGAGGGGGGACAGGAGAGGATAAACCACTGGGAAAATGACCAACTTGCAATATGTTTACATATTAAAGTTGTCAACAAAAACAAGAAATGAGTATGGACTATTTTGATAAGGAAGCCAATAACACAGACAAAAAAATAACCAAAGTCATATCACTATTATTTTTTAATAGTACAAAGGCTATCATGCTTCATCAAGAACATTTCAAGGGGGCTGGAGAGATGAGTCAGCAGTTAAAGGTGCTTGCTTAGAAAGCCTGATGTCCTGGGTTTGATTACCCAGTATCCATGTAAAGTCAGAAGCACAAAGTGGCACATGTAGCTAGAGTTCATTTGTAGTGGCAAGAAGACTTAGTGTGTGTGCTCTTCTCTCTCTCCCTCTGCTTCTAAGTCAATACTTTTTTTTTATTTTCATGGGACAAGAGAAATTGGAATCTGAAAATAACTTTAATTTACATTCCCCTGAAGGCTAAAAATATTGAACATTATTGAGATGTTTATTGACCATGTGTATTTCTTTCTTTGAAAACTCTCTGCCCCATTTTTAATAGATTTAAAAAAATATTTTATTAATTTATTTATTTGCAATCAAATAGAGAAAGATACAGAGAATTGGGAGAAGAAATGGTCACTCCAGATTCTCTTGACCCTGCCTATGAATGCCACAATGAATATGCATTTGGATTTACGTGGGTAGTACAGGTAGTGGGGAATAGAATCCAGTCATCAGGCTTTGCAAACAAGCACCTTCACCCTCTGAGCCATTTCTCCAGCATCTTCTGATAGATTTTTTTCACTAGCTTTATATGAACAACTACTCAGAACTAACAATGGATTACATAAGAACCACACAGCACTAGTTGGCTTGCCTTATTTGAACTCATAACATGACAATGTATTTCATAAGTACCACAATTGGACATGGTTTCTTTAAGAGTCTTGTGTTTTATCTTGTTTAGTGAGGAACCATCAGCTACATGCTCAATGGTTTCTGCTAAGTAAACTGAACATTTACTCAAATAATTTCCACTCAAAATCGAGGTTCTGTTTGAAGAAAAAAAGGATTCTAAAGTGTTAAAATACACAATAAACTCTTGATTTGGGAAGAGACTGTTTCGGGACATTGATCTTAAAGACCGTTAATGGAAGTGTTATCTAAATCTCATTCATGTAATGAAAATTTCTCCAGCTGTTAAGCCATCAAATCTTCTGTCACTTTGATATAGAGGTTGGACAACAAAATGAATTGCCTTGTCCATCAAAATGTGCTAGAAGAGAATATCCTAGTCACACTGAGGGAGAAGAAAGACACTGAAATATGGAGTAAGGATCACAAGGAATTTGGGAAATTCAAGAAAACCTTAAACACTTGTGAAGGGGAGAGAAGAAGAGGAATTTTCTATTAAAGGTGATGTGGTGTTATAAGTAAAAAGTCATATAAGTTTGAGACCACAAAGTTTTTATTCCAGTGAATTTGTTGAGAAAGACACTGTAATTGTATGCACTTTGGGGTGTCTCTTATTCATTATCAGCAAAAGTAAATATCACATATATTCTAGGTTTCACAATCTCATTCCCACAGGAATGCTTTTGAGTTTCATTTGTTGTGTCTGGTGATATTTGTCTCAGATGTTTAACTTCATCACCTAAACAATGCTGAAGATTTGTTCTCGTGACACAAAAAGGGGAAAAAATTGCAAAATGCAGATTTAAAGAACAGTTTATTTCAATGTTGTAGAAAATAGGTGAGTTAAGTAGAATCATTTTATCTGCTTCTATTCACTGCAAATACATAAAATATCAGTCTTCTTACCATGCAAGAGGTTAAAAATCATAAATAAGTATCATAGGGGCAACTTATGTAGGAATCACAGATATTAAATGTATGAGTAAACTCATTATATTCTTTTTTTCAATGGCTCCCACCTGTTTGGGTGTTGTTGCTGTTTTAAGATAGAAAATGTAGCTGTACTCAACAGTAAAGTAGACTTAAACTCACCCACCATGGCTCAGAGAATTATGCAGAAGAAGGGGCAAATAGACAGTAAGAGCCATAGTGGGGGAATATCCAGAGGCATGGCCCCCATCAAAAATACTCAAAGGTAATTATTCATCCCTGTACAACTTAAAGTTGTAAAAAGGAATCTAAAACACAGGTGTCTTCTCTATAAGAAGAGGAAGAATCATCTCCTTATTGCATTCATCTCTCTCTCTCTCTCTCTCTCTCTCTCTCTCTCTCTCTCTCTCTCTCTCTCTCTCTCTCTCTCTCACACACACACACACACATTCTCCTACATATCTCAAATGTACAGATCCATATGTTCCTAAGATTTGCTTCACAGACTTTCTGCTGGGGAGATTATTCAGTAAGGTGCTTTCCCCACAAGTATGAATACCTGAGGTTGGATTCCCAGGACATAAGTAAAATACCAGTCATGATGGTCCATGCCTATAATACCAGTACAGTGAAAACAAAGATTGTAAGGATCCCTGAGGCCAGCTCATCTAGCCAAATTGGTGAATTTTTGGTTAAATGAGATATCCTTCTCAAAAGTATGGTGGGGCTGGAGAGATGGCTCAGCGGTTAAGGCACTTGCCTCCAGTGCCTAAGGCACTGGGTTCAATTCCCCAGGACCCACATAAGTCAGACCACAAGGTGGTGACCCTGGTGCATTCTCTCTCTCTCTCTCTCTCTCTCTCTCTCTCTCTCTCTCTCTCTCTCTCTCTCTCTCTCTCTGCTTGAAAATGAATAAATAAAATATTTTTTAAAAAAGTATGGTGAAGGACTCGAGAACAATTTTGGAAAGCTTCTGATGTTTATTTTCTTTTCTCTTTCTTCTTTCATTCTTTATGTATTTTCTAGCAGAGGGAGATAGAAGAGAGACAGCCAAAGAGAACCATAAGGGCCTTAACAGCTGAGCCATCTCTCTGGCCCTCAACTTTTATTTTCTAGGCAAACAGAAATATGTACACACACACACTCACACACACACAGGTACATACACATACACAGACATGACTAAATATACTCACATACATACAAAAAATTTACTTCACAGTCTCATAATATAAGATGCATTTGACTTTTCCAATTCATTTTTATTACTTATTAGCCACATTAAACTTTTTCTAGCAAAAAAAAGATCTTTTTGCCTCGACATCTCCCAATCCCTCTAACAATTCACACAGTTTCCTTGTCCCAGAATCCTTAGGGAGTTGGCTCAGTTCAAAGGAGGCCACTTTTACAGTTCTGATTCTAGAAAGAGATGTGTTAGGTGTGAGGTTATACCTATGACAATCTTTGCTACCTGTCACTATCCTGAAAACTGATCCTCTGCAACCGACACTACCCCATGTTCATCCACATTCATATATATATGAATATATATATATGAATTCATATATATATATGCAAACATGGGCAGCAACCATTGTTTACCAAGACTATCTCCTTTAACTCATGCATAAGATATCAAGGCAATATTTCTCAAATTATGCACCTTCATTTCATGGATACCAAGAGTATCACTATTCTTTCACCCAATGGTGAGAGGATTTTATATATTTATAATAGCTTTTGTATAGAAAATGAAAAATAAATATAAGTATTATAGTGAGAATGTAACATGAAATCACTAAAATCTTTTAAAAATATTTCCAGATTGGAAAATACTAGCATTAAAACGCACTAATTTTAAACAAGAGATATTTGGAATGATGATAATGCTGTGTAGAAACAAATGATTTTATTTGGAAATGATGTATGTCAATAAACAACCAAGAGCAGCTCTGTTGTATCTGAAATAAAACATGGAGGTTCTTATGCTAATCTCAGTTCCTTGGCTTGGATTCTCCATTCTTTCTCCATGGCTTTTCTCCTGAAGCCAGAGTGTCCTTTCAAATACCATAGTTATGACATAGATACCAATTTAAAGACTTCTCACACAGTTCCAGTGGGTGAGCATTTACAATTTAAGAATGTTAAGAGGTGGGATTTAAATGCTTCTGAGACATCATCACAGTACAAATACACCTGCTTCTGAGGAAGGCAGACAATTCCCTCCCTCTACGTCTTCAGAGTCTGCCTTGGCTGCCTAAAGCCTCCTTGCCCAGACCACAGCTTTCCACAGCAGCCCAAATTCAGTGATGAAGCAAAGCTGAAGTCGGATGACAGGAACAGGAACGCTTGGGAATTCCAGCTTCGGTTTTCACTTAAGCTCACATAGAAGGTCACATTTTTCTCTTCCATGTCTCTCTTCTTCCTCCTTCCTGTGACAATGTTCATGTGTTCCCTATGAAGCTCTCTTATCCTACCTCAGCATCCATGATGGGACAGATTATAGCATATATTAACTTCCCATTATACTATACAAGAAAAGAACCTACACATACCTGTCCATCCTCATCACCTATACATATCTGTCCATCTCTATCACCTACACATACCTGTCCATCTCCACCACCTATACATACCTGTGCATCTCCACTACCTATATATACCTGTCCATTTCCATCAACTACACATACCTGTGGATCTCCGCCACCTAAACTTACCTGTCCATCTTCACCACATATACATACCTGTCCATCTCCATGACCTATACATGCCTGTCCATCTCCACTGCCTATACATACCTGGCCATCTTCACCTCATATACATACCTGTCCATCTCCATCACCTATACATACCTGTGCATATCCACCACCTATACATACCTGTCCATCTCCATCTCCTCTCTAAATGTGTTCTAAATGTGCACACAGAAATGAATTGTCTAAGCACATCTTCTTCAGCTCAAAAATGATACATCTTGGGACTTTATTGAGATAATTATAAATTATATAGAGAGGAAGAATACAGATAAGTGACCTCTAAACACAAGTCGACCTCTATGTCGACTCCAAATGACTATGCAAGGTATTATCTGTCCTGTTTTCATTAATCCTACATCTCAGACATTCTGTTAAATATAACTTAAAATGAATGGATTCTATGTTGATCACTCAACACAGTAACAGATAATATAACTGAAAATAATTACCAATATAAGCATATTCTAATGCAGTCCTCAACATAGACTGATAAAATAACAATTTTTATCAAATTTATTAAATGAATAGTTACCAGGTGACCAACACTTACCTACTTATGACATTTATTTAAGATGCTTACAGAGATCAAAACACTTCCTCAGGATTTCTCAGCTATTATATCAAAGAATTTTTTTGTTAAATTTTCTTAATTTGCTAAATTTTCAAGATGTGCTCCTGAACTTTGAGGACCTCTTTAAAAGTATACATCAGAAAACAATTCTCTCAAAGACAAGTTGTTTGGCTTGAATTAGAGAGTGTCAGAGTAGCCAGATGGGAAGCTCAATTTACATTTCATTTTGTTTTCACTGATTTATCAACTATTCCATTGACAAAGAAAGGTGTGACTTCATGGAGTGAGAAAATACTATTTTCTGCTCATAGTTGCATTAAGAAAATCAGACCACAGCATGTTCAAACTCAGCAATTGACAAAGCTTTTTAATCATGGTTGTCTGTCCTCTGACTGCTTCTAACCCTCAACTTTACAAGTTCTGTGGTCCATTACATAACAACTTGCCCAAGATAGAAGAACATACTTAGTGAAAAGGGTTAGATTTGACCTCACCCATTAAAATGACCTATGTTGCTATCTATACATTCCATTTAAAATTCCGCATTGCTTTCTTTCTCATGTTTCACAAAATTCAGAAGTATGGACAGATGAAATCTGATGCCAAAATGTAAAAGAAAACAAAAAATAATAAAACTACAGTAATCAATACAAAGTATTCTTTAGAAAAAAAGTTTACAATCTAAAATTTCCATCTTTACATACATAGCCTTAGATATTTAAGAGTTTGGGGAAAAGAATTAAAACGTATTCAGAATTTTCCATGAACCAATAAGTATAAATATTTCATATCCATTACATAAATAGAAATTATTACTGATAAAACCTAACCAGTTGGTCTAGAATATCACAGGCATTTTACTATTTGCAGATTAAGAATTTGACCTTGGGCTGGAGAGATGGCTCAGCAGTTAAGGTGCTTGCCTGCAAAGCCTAATGACCATGGCTGGAGATCCCTGACACCCAGGTAAAGTCAGATGCTCAGAGTGGCACAGGCATCTGGAGTTTGTTTTCAGTAGCTGGAGGCCCTGGTGCACCCATTCTCTCTCTCTCTCTCTCTCTCTCTCTCTCTCTCTCTCTCTCTCTCTCTCTCTCTCTCTCTCTTTCTTTCTTTTTGTCTTCTATCTCACTATGCTTTCAAATAAATAAATAAATGTATTTTTAAAAGAATTTGACCTTTACTCTCTGGTTTCAAAATATTTACTACAACTCAGAGTAAATAATTATTTTGCATCACCTATTAAATATTTGTGACAATTTTCTAGATATTATCATATAAAGACTAAAATCTGGACAAAATTAAGACAAAATGAAGCATTTATTCTTCATTTTCTATATGGGGTATCAACAAAATTATAAATAAGTGTCTCTTCTTAAAGTTACTTTAGTAAAGAAAAGCAATGATAAATATTACAATTTTCTACCTTCAGTAAATTTGTGATACAGTTTTGAGCATAAATAGATACAGAATTAAAACAAGAACAAACCTAGATATTATGTGTCTCCTGGTGAACAAGGCACTTCTTAAAGTCTTGTCCAAGGGATTAAACTGAGTTTGATCAAACCTCTGAAATTAGAAGTCAATTGATAAGATCTGAAGGCCTTGGCTTGGATGGTATCCTATGTATGCAACCCTCAAAGTCCACATTGCTTGCATAGGAAACTAAGAAAATGGTATGTGTTTTTCAGTCCACAAACTCTCAGAAATAGAAATTAGATTCCATTCTATATGCTAAGTAGGATATAAAGTCATATTGAGCTTTAAAAATACAACAATCCAAGCAATACTCTAGGGCTTCACACTTGCCTCATCGTAACATGAAGCGATGCAGACATGTGATAACTATCATTCTCAGGGTACTGCTTACTTGAGAGAAAGGGCAGGGAGATTTTTCCATCATCTAGCAAAGCTCTATTTCTTGAGCTGAGAGGCTATTGTAAAACATTCAACCTAATCAGAATTCATTCCACTGTGGTTTCTATATGTATGGTTTTCAATAGTGATGTTTGACTTTATAAGTAGATTTATAAATGACAGAGAATGAAAGTTTCAGATGCAGATGAATCTGAATTCAATCCCAGCCAATCAGTTCCCACCTTTGAGGTGGTGAAGCTCTAGTTGCTTCCTTATGAAATATGAATAAGATAAGAATTCCCGTCCGGTAAATAAAGTGATTATAGGGAGATGTGTCTAATATATTTCCTTGCCTCTCTTCTTCCCATGACGTTCTTGTTTTGCTTTGACATTGTACTTTCTCTGCCATACTTTGTTGATAACTTAACTAATTAGATAATAAATTTCAGGTATTTAAAAAAAATCGCATGCTTTTAAAGGCCTATTCGAAATAGCTAGACTGTGTCCTTCCAAAAATGCAGCTGGAACCAGACAGCAACGTCTAGTGCCCTCACCCGAGGGGCTGATTTCTGCTCACACCTCAAATCCCACAACACTTCATTAAAGAACAGTGCCACTTAATCCTGGTTACAAAATAATAATGATGATGAATCTTCTGTGGAGAAATAGGTTATAATTAAGTTTTTAATGATGGCATGTCATTTATCATAAAAAGCTTGTTCCTTTCATGGAGAACGTACTCAATACATTCCTTAAATGATGGATGGTGTGGAGTTGACTCTAACAGCCTCTTAGTAATGGCAGAAACAATCTGATGTAGAAGGTAACAGCAACATATTGTGATAGATAAAAATTGGAATCAACCCAAATGTCCATCACTGTACAAATGGATGTCAAAGTTGTGGTAAATATACACTATGGAATTCTACCCAGCTGAAAAGGAAAAATGACCTTAAGAAATTTAAAGAAAAGTGGATGGACTTGGAGGAGATCAGACTTAATAACCTCACACAAGAAAAGGGTCAAGTGCTGCATATTCTCCCTCATAGGTGGTTCCTAACCAGTTTAAGCTTGAACAGTAAGCAAACCTGACAGGTTAATTGAGAGACTGTAAAAGGGGATGAAAGGAATTGGAGGGTGGGGAGGAATGGTAGGGTGAGGGGCTTGTACACTAATCTAAACCAATAATGAATCAATACCATAAATTCCGTATTTTCATATAGTAAGTTCTCAAGGAAACTATGGGCATCATCGAGTAAGAGGGACGCTGAATATGGTACGAGGAAGCCTAACTTCAAGACAAATTGCTCTGGCCTGTAACTCCCTATCCCAGTCATTGGTTCCTTCCCACACTGAGCTGTTGATCAAAGAGACCCAGCAGGTCCTCAAAACAAGACAGGCTACGTCAAAGCTCTTGAATACACACCCCAGGCAAAAGGTAAGATCCTATTGCTGAAAATACCACAGAGTGTCATCACACAACCCAGAGAGACCCTGCTAGTTCCAGAATGGTAACCAGCTCCCAGATGGTAACATGTGTAGTGCCAGAAGGTGCTACATGAGCTGCCAGGAGAAATTGGCCAAAGATATTCAGAGAAAAGAGGTCATGGATATACAACAGAGACCAATGTGATGAGAACAGTGAGCACACTGCCTTATGGGAGAGACCCATAAGCCAGGAAGTGCTCATCTGTGCAATAGTGGTGCTGAACCTAGGTGGGTAATCAACAGCTTTCTAATTGGCTAAGAGATCCATTCAGTGGCAAGGAACCCTTAATTGGGACTGGGATCCATGGAAAACTTTTATGGGGACCAACAACATGAGCTCCAAGGGGGAAACCCCACCAACCAGAGATCTAGAGAGAGGCTACACCCAGGAGAATCTCATCAAATTAACAATGTCTCATTTAACCTATTCTGATCTCACTCTCCATTGGAGAGTCTGTTTTTATGTTTCAGAAGGCAACAAGAACTGTGGACAACCCAACCCTACCAAGACCTGAGATGATGCCTGTCACTCAGGCAGGAGATGAGCCACCCCTAACTTATGATATAGAGCCCAAATGAAACATTTGAGGAAGTGGTGAGAGAAGCAGAAGACCTTCCTCCATAGCAAGTCAGATGACCTAGGAAAGGATAATGGAAACAGACACTGAGGATACCCAACAGAATCCAAAGCAGAAATTCAGAGACTCATAAGACATCAATAATAAAGCAGACTTAAAACACATCCACCATGACTCAGGGATCTAAGAGGAAGAGGGGGCAGAAAGATTGTAATAGCCATATTGGGGACAATATCCAGAGCCATTGCCCTCCTCAGCAACAACACACAAAGGGGAAAAAAAAAACTGGAAACCTCTTGTACAATTCATAGCCCCCAATCCCATGGTCTGGTCCAGCAAATCCAAAGAGGAGGACCCACACAGGGTTGGGGACATGGAAGAGGGAAACCATGTGGGCACCATCTCAAGACTTGCTCATACAATGTATCTAATTACTGACAATATGCATGTTAATTAACATTAAAACAAAAGTGGAGTAGGTTTTGTGGACTAGTTACTTTCAAATAGGGATAAATGAGAAGGAAAAGGGATGTGGTTTATATTCAGGAAACCGGAGTCAGGGTCCTGATCTTATTTCTAACGACAATTTAGCAAGTACACATCCTGGAAGACACATTTATGAAGTGATTTAATCCTTGTAGTGACATAGAGAGATAGGTATGTCCCCATCCTACAAATGGACAAATCATCCCACAGAATGGTAACTGGCTTGCAGCAGGATGCACTTTGGATACAAGAAAATCTTGGGGGGAAGGTAAAAACTCATGGAACCAGAGAGGAAGGAGCCAACTGTTTTAAGGCCTCCAGCTCCAAACTGACAATTCTAAGGCTGTTTATCACTATAGGCAAGATTAAGGTAGGCTACCAAAACAGCAGCTAAACAGAGTCAACTCTAAAGTTAAAAGATTAAAAATAAAGTGCACTTTTATAGTTCCCTATCCCTGTCTGAAGTACACATGCCAACATTTAGGCCACACATCAGCCCTAATACCCATCCAAGTCAGATGTAGGCTGTATAACTTCCACTAATGGTGCTAAACCTGAAAGGAAAAAAATATGGCTCCAAGCAAGCAGTAATGTCCAGCCTCTTTACCACCTTAAGTAGATATGTGCAAAGTGTTGGGATCAAATTTTCACCTTAACACTCGGTCAATGCCCTGGGGACTCTGGCAAGTAGACTTCGTAGGTCTGCTGCCTTCTCATAGGAAGTGCACTTGTCTTGTGCTTTATTAAAAGATTGTTCTCTCTCTCTCTCTCTCTCTCTCTCTCTCTCTCTCTCTCTCTCTCTCTCTCTCTCTCTCTCTCTCTCCCATCTGGATTTCACTCACTGGCTGGGAATTTGTTCTAACTTTTAGTCAGTTTACCAAAGACCAAGGTGATTTCCAGTGTGACTGTAACAGATGAGCAGGGAATTCAAGCTGAATTTGGCCTGATGATAAAACTCTTTCCTAAATGAACTCTCAAATCCATTCCATCACATGGTTTATGAAATCCCTTCTCCAAATAAGTCTAGGTTTCCTCCAGTGATGCGTGTCTTCTTAGTGTATGTAGTCTGAGCCCTTCAACTGTGTCTGTATCAGACGGCATCCCTCAGTCTAAGAGCACAAAACCGGAACCAGGTGACAGGGTCTTCTCCTCCATGACAGCATGCTCTATCCATAGCTGTGAAAACTTGAGCACCAACTCGGCTTTGCACCTCATGACCTTTCTCAAACTCTAGTTCCTGAAATCAGGCTACTACTCATATTGAACTGGACTGCGATTCTGTCTACTTTAAGGACATGAAAAGCAAAGTCTGTCACAGGAAGACAGAACAACAATCACGTTTTAAATTAGTCACAGCCTTATCAGCTCCTGCAACTTCCTGTAAAGGAAAATAACCCACAGGGCACTGTCATGTCATATTAGGATAACAGGACTTGAGTGAGTGACATGTTGACATTTCATGACACGACTGTTTAGAGTTCTTCATTATTCCCCATACTGCAATTTTCATCTTACCCGGAATTATTCCATCTAGTTTACCAAAAGACCTCAGACGTCCTTCAGACAAACCCCTTTATTTGCGTAGGTCAAGTCTCCGTTATTTTTTCCTGACCTTTTTTCCTCTCCAAGTTGAAAGCATTCCTTCCAAGATGTTTATTCCGTTCCATAAACTTTATTTCTGCAGAGAATCCGCCCAGGTCACCTGCTCCATGTATGTCATTGAGCAAAGGTGGAAACAGGTAGTTTATCTGTCTTCAGTTTGTAAAGAAAATATAAAAACTATTCAAAGAGCTCTTAGGTTAATCTGATCAAGATTGAAAGTCTATTCAGCCATGATCAGTTTCCCCAACCTGGACACTGTCACTAAATATCCTCCAGGACACCCCCAGAGTTGCTGCTGTCTTTTTCAGATGATCATCTTGACACCCGAGTGTCATTTTGGAGCTTTTCTAGGAGGGTACAACTTAGTTCCATATACAAAACTCCGAAAACTTTATAAAATGTCTTGCTGACTTGACCACTACAGTGTTAGATGGGGCTGTCATTTCGAGGGGCTGTCAGATTTTGATCTACAATGGCTTGGGTGATTTGGTTTTGAACTTCAACTAAGCAGATCTGGAAACAGCCATGGAACATACAGAGGAGACAGTGAGTTTCAGAAAGACCATAAAGAAAAGGGAGTTCGTGTTGATCTTGACTCTACCCCCAAAATCAACACAGTGGTCTATCCATAGACCTCCTAGGGGCCTAAGAACAGATGAGGAAAGAGAGGGAAAAGAGAGGAGAGGAGAGGAGAGGAGAGGAGAGGAGAGGAGAAGAAAGAGACCGAGAGAATGAGAACGGGCACTCCAGGGCCTCCAGACACTGCCAACAAACTCCAGATGCATGTGCCACTCTGTGCATCTGGCTTTATTTAAGTGAGTACTGAGCAGTCAAACCCAGGTCATTAGGCATTGCAGGCAATCTCTTTAACCACTGAGCCATGTCTCCAGCCCTCTATTTTCCTTTCTGTTACAGCTTTCCTCAAACTTTACAGCAAGCACAGAACTTTGTAACAGAATCATAACATAGCTATCTAATCCTTCAAAGCCTTAGGTAGATCTGGTTGCTTACACAACCAGTTGTGTGGAACAATACAGAAGGGAGCAAATTTGTCCTTGGAACCCTTGGTGCATTTTTTAGAAACAAAAGGTGACAAACCACTGCTGGGAAGCTCCAAGCCCATTGCAACTTGAACTTCACATGGCTTTAATAATGTATTACACCACGGTTCTCACAATCTTTCCGCCCCCTCTTCTGCTCCACAGAGGAGGATATCCAGCTGGCTGGGGATGGGGGAGGGGGACAATGAGGAATTGGGGATAACAACTCATTGTTGGCCCACTAAACAATGTAACTCATTATGGACAATAAAAAAATAAAATGAAAAAGACAAGAGAAAAAAAATAATGTATCACAAAAACATGATGTCAGCTCGGAGGAGCAACAGGGGGCATTTTATTAAGAGAGAAAACGAGATTTATAGATAAATCGCTAAAGAAGAGTTATAGTGACTCGAGCCTTTGCTAACAAAAGCAGTGGAGAGGGATATTGTTTTCTCTGCTCTGTCAACATGTAAGGCTCATTTATCTCTGTTGTCCTACGCATACATAGTCACCATCACCCCATAGATTCATCACCATGAATGGGAAAGCTTAAGACAAGGTCAGGAAGCTTATGAAGAGAGTCAGTAATCTATCGAGAAGACTGAGAAATGTTAATAGGGATAACCTGGTACACAGGGGACAGATTTTCCATTTCAAAAGTGATTGGCCATCAGTCATCCTCACAGTGGGCCTTCCTGAAACATTCCAGGAGCTTAGCAGGGCCAGAACAATTATAACACCTACACACACACACACACACACACACACACACACAGACACACACACAATACACATACATATACACACATATACATATACAGACATACACACATACACACACAGACACACATACCATACACATACATACACATACACACACAGACACACATACCATACACATACACATACACACACATACACACAAACATACACCCATACACACATACACACACTCACACACACACATACACACACAGACACACACAAGATGAAAACTGTCAGGACAGAAGGCACCTGCCTCTCACATATTGTCCTGAACTCTGGCTCTAAGCAGCGCCTCAAAAATCCCAAAAGCACAGACACAATAGAGAGTTGTCACGTCAGCAGACGACCACTGTGCACCAGGCATCATTTCGAGATGGGGAACCTTACCTTCCTCAGGTGGTGGCTGGCTCTTGTCCTTGCCCTGGAGTGCAACTCCCTTCTCCATGTCTCACACACTTGTTACCACAGAAGCTCCTCTTTACAGATCATTGTTCAAGTGATTTGCTTCAGACCAGTTCCTTCAATTCTTTCCAGTTCCGTCTCAGTCCACACTGTAAGCATCACAGGGTTGTCTTATCCTGCAAGCCCCAAGAGTATATGACTTTATATTCATCTGGAGAAGAGTTTTTATCACTGCCTCATCCAGAACCTCACTTTTTCTCATCTTTTATGCATGTGAGCAGGCAAGTGAAAGCCACATGTTGGCACCAGGTAACTTCTTCAATTTCTCTCTGCTTGAATTTTGAGACAGGGCCTCTCAATGAATCTAGAGTTCACAGATTTTGGTTAGGCCCACAAGCTCTGGGAATCCTCACGTCTCTTCTTTCCCAGCTCTTGAATGACAGGCAGACAGCACCACACTCGCCTTTGTAATTGGGTGCTGTATCTGAACTCAGGTCCTCCTGCTTGAATGGCAAGCACATTGCTGGCATAGCTATCGGTAATAAGCTCTCGATAGCCTTCAGAATCACACTTAACCTTACTTTCCACTAAAGCCCATTTATGTTTTCCCCCAATTACAAAAAAAAAAAATCTATAAAGAAAAAATAATTCAGATTTTCCTACCCTTTATTTTCTGACAAGAAAACAGCAGAATCTTGAAAAGAGATTTCATCTACAAGTTTCACAGACATTCAAGAGTTAGATCAGGGTTGTTCAAGGTCACCACACTACCCTCATCAGGCTTTTCTCTGGAAGGGAGATCTGGGGAAACCAGTAAAATCAATTCCTCTTTACCACACTGATCTTTCTAGTGTTCTAGTCTTGACCATAACTGTACTAAGTATTTACGTCTTTATTCAGTATACTTACTCTACACATACTATGTGTTGAACATTATGCTTAGCAATATAAGATAGAAAATTCATAAACAAGGCCATAGCATGAATGGCCTGATATAACATGTGACACGCCTTTATCTTCATCCTGAGAAACCCAAATTCACTGATTAATTATCAATAGAGTGTGAGAAGAGAGACTTCTTATTGTTCATTAACATTCCATATTAGTAAGTCTACTGCTAAAATAATTAATGAACAATGCTATGCTTAAAACTTTATCTGCATTGAATACATTTCTAATTCCCTCTACTAAAAAAAA
>PVHP010020489.1:17197-30667 GCA_004024765.1 Zapus hudsonius | reverse complement strand
CAGCAAATCAAGGGGGAACATCATAGAACCCAGCAGGAGGGAGGGGCCAGATTGGGAGCAGCTCCCTGTGCATTTTCAAATGTAAAGATCAGCACCTGGCACCCTGCACAGGATGGTTCCACATCTGGTGGTGTGTCCTTGGGTAAGTCACTTCGAAGCACCTGTTTATAGAGGAAGGATGCTGGCTCTTGCTTCTCTTTTTCTTTGAAGTCACCTTTGGTGGCCCAAAGTTCTTCTAAGATGATGAACATGTTGACATGTGATTTGGTCCTAGGCTCATGCCAGGAGTAAATTTTCCTCTTCCTCTAAAGAACTGACTACATCAGAGTCTCAGAGAGGCACATGAGCCCAATTACCCAGTTATCTTTGCATTACCACTCTCCTGCTTCCAGAAGGCAGTTAGTCAGTGCAGGGGGAAGTGAGGTCACCCAAGAGACCATGGACAGACATGGCAAGCAGGAGGGACACCTTCAAGTTCATATTATCATTGCCTTGCAGCTGTGGTGTCTGATGAAAGGAACTTCCAAGCCCACCCTCCCTGCATCTCCCTGTGGGACTATGAAGTTTCCAAAGAAAAGAATTAGGAGCACCAGGGGTGGGGAATCCCCAGGGAAAGAGACAGCTCCCCTGGGTTAGCACCATAAGCTGTGCAAACCTCACAGTCATGGCTGGCTCTAAATGACAGCCGTGAATATGATTTGAAAAGTATACTTTTCAGAGTGAAAACCCATGTTCTTGGAATTGGGGTAGAAAACAGAACAGAGATATTGAAAGTCCTAGAGTGTGGGCACCTCCCTGCCACAGTGACCTCCTGTCACTGCTCCCGAGTGGGGATGAGGGCTTCTGTGGACACTGGGGCTGTAGGCAGTGCTGTGGTTCAGAAAAACAAAGGTCCAAAACTTGCTGATTTTTGTTCTGAGCTATTCTATCTCACATAAATGAAGAACCTTTCCTTTCCTAAGCAGGCTCAGAGTGAAAGGCCTTCACCCTTGCTTTGCTCCTGGCCTCTCCAAGCATAGGAAGAGGCTTTCTGCAAAGCTTTCTTTCCTTCCCTGGGCTGTCCTTAACTAGCCTCAGATCCCAGGAACAAAGACTGAAATCTGTCACCACACCTGGCAGACTTGTCACACACCATTGTGCTCTATTTCAGTCTCATTTGCCATCATTGTTTGTTTCCTGAGTCAGGCAGACTGTTCTAGGTCATTATTCCAAACCTATTGATTTCCCTAAAAATCATTTACGAGTCCCTCACTATTTTACTTTCTTCTCCTCTTCCATAGTCAAAGACACACACACACACACACACACACACACACACACACACATTATATCTTAAAAAACCATATATCTGTATATGGTTTTAAAACCTTTTTTGTTTTTATTTTTTAAATATATTTTTTTATTTATTTGCAATGAGAGAGAGAGACAGAGAGAGGGTGGGGAGGGAGGATGGGCATACCAGGGCCTCTAGACACTGCAAACAAACTCCAGATTCATGCACTACTTTGTGCATCTGGCCTTACAAACCCAAATTGTTAGGCATTGTAGGCAAATGCCTTAAGTGCTGGAGCCAGCTTTCTAGCCCTTTTACTTATATTTATTTATTTATTGTTTTGATTTTCAAGGTAGGGTCTTACTTTAACCCAGGCTGACCTGAAATTCACTATGAATTCTCAGGCTGGCCTCAAAATCATGATGTTCCAGGATCCTCTTACCTCTGCCTCCTGAGTGCTGGGATTAAAGGCATGTGCCACCATACTCAGCTTAAAAGAGCTTTTTTTTTTTGACAGTTTTGTAAATGTAAATGTAAATTTGTAAATGTACAAATGTATTTTGATCGTAGCCGCTTCCCTTTATCTTCTTTTGACCCTCCTCCCCATACCCTTTCTGCTGAATTACTTCCTTCCAACTAGTCCCCTTATACTCTGAAATCCTCCCTTTGCATCCTCTGTCATCCATGACAAACTGTTGATGGACTGCCACTGTGAGGTCATGAATGCAATGGCCACTTCATGTCAAGAAGACAGTGTTCCTAAGCACTCAACACCATCCTCTGGCTCCTACATTCTTTCTGCACTTTCTTCCAT
This sequence comes from Zapus hudsonius, assembly GCA_004024765.1. NCBI lineage: Eukaryota > Metazoa > Chordata > Mammalia > Rodentia > Dipodidae > Zapus > Zapus hudsonius. The sequence continues at coordinate 28,580 of PVHP010020489.1, read as the reverse complement.
GATGGTCCCTGAGCCTCAGAGGTGGTGACATAGGCGTCTCATTTAGCTCTGAGCGTTCAGTTGTCACTTATCAACACTTTGACAGGGTTTTCCTCTGGTAGTCACTGCCTTCTAAGTAAAGAAGCTTCTCTGACCAAAGGTAGAGCAGCATTAACCTATGGGCATGCATACAAATATTCAGAGGGGAATTTGATGGGTCTATCCATTGAGCCAAACAATAGCAGTACCCATCCCTGGGACCTGCTTTTAAATTTTGCTGATGGTGATTCTACTTTGTCTCCATGGATGCAATAAACTTACCATCTTTCCAACTAATCTGACTTTGTCACTTAATTTCAGTGACACTTCAGAAGTTGATGACCACGCAGTTGGAGGAAAACAATCTCAGTGCCCAATCCTGGCACAGGGCTTGGAGAGACACTGACCTGCTTACACACTGGTGTGGGCAACAGGCTTGAGTTGTATCTGTTCCCACTGACAGCCATGGAATGGGTGACTCCTTAAAATAACATGGAATGTGCTAGAACACTCTGTGGAAGAGGTAGCACAGATAAATGACATACTACATTTCTTCTTGTAGCTGGCGGTGGTGCTGCATGCCTATAATCACAGCACTTGGGAGGTAGAGACAGAAGGATCAGAGTTCAAAGCTATGCTTGGCTGCATAGTTAGTTCAAAGTCAGCCTGGGTTACATGAGACCCTATTAAAACAAACAAACAAATTTGTCTTTCTTATAGCACTCAAAATAAGTGTCTTGGAGTTAAAAATTAATTTAATTATAAAAGTCAGTAGTGACTTGTTGTGTACTTACATGTCTCCTCTCTTCTAGAAGTTTGAAGTATAAAAATTAGATGATACAAACTATCTCATAAAAATCAATTGTCAAATTTTTAGGTATTTTGTTAGCTGGGTGTTGAATGCAGCGATTATGAAACTATTAAATGACACTAATTTATGATTCAATATGCTGTATTAAAGACAAACTAATAAACATTGCAACTAGAATCTACATTTTAGATCTATACTATTGAAATATTTGATATTTATGATGTATGGAAATCCTATAAAAAGGTATGTTGCTACACATCTCTCCCCTCGTTTATTTTCAGTGGCATTACAAAGGTAATTTGAAATTGGCTGTGGCTCAAATTTCTAGACCCTGGGAATTGGTGAATGTTACAAATTGATAATCTTCTTTTTTTTTTTAACTCAGCCTCCCTTTCCCCACAGCTCCCAGTAATTCTCTCTTAAAACACTTCTTGAACATTTACCAGCATACCAATGAATACAAGGAATGAATAGCCATGTCAAAATAAAAAGGAAACCACAGCTGAAATTGAACCCGTTAGAGTTGTGAGCACACTGTGTCAAGAAGAGATGGGAATGCTTGTGTCTTTCCATAAAATCAGACTTGTTTGGATAACATATTGTACTGACTTTCATTTACCAGGAAATACTGATTTTACTTCTTAGAAATGACCATTTCCAATCACACTTTATTTCATTTCAATCCTAATTACTAATATTAACTCTAGAATCACAAGTTATACTTACACACACGCGCGCGCACACACACACACACACACACACACACTCAAGCACACACTACAGAATGATAGGAAGACAGAAGGAGTGTTGAAGAGGCTTGTTTCAAGTTCAGAGGGCGAAGAAGAGACCCCCCTACGGGTGCAGGGAAAGCTTCTGTGGGGGGTATGTTAGAAGTTCTGCAGATGGTAGACACAGAGCTGGTCTGAACACAGAATTGTCATCTGTCACCTGCCCGGGTGGCAGGATGCTTGGAGTTTCATCCTGAAGTGGGTTGAGTGTCATAGTAATACAGATTAGGAGCAAAATAGCATTTTTTCTGGTAGGAAGTGAGCTAGGGACTGGCTCATAGAAACATGGATGGCACCCTGCCTGCTCTGGTAAGACTAAAACTGCCTCGGACCAGTGTCATTTAGGATGCTCAGGGATGGAATTATCTTTTGGAACAAAAGAAATTTGCATTAGCTTGTTCCTCATGGTGTGCTGGCAGATGGCAGGAGCTTACTTGTATAAGTAGGTTGAAGAGTGTAATCCTGGTACTTATGCTCAAAATGGAGTAACTCAGGTCAAAACTGTTGTTTTGCAAAATGGAGTCATTCAAGGGTAGGCACAGCCTGAAAACCAGGATTCTATGTGATACAGAATAACCCAGAAAGGTCACAGCCTGGTTTCCACAGTTAGGAACAAGAAGGAAACAAGTTCAAAGAAATGGTTGAGGAGCATTGTTTCATCAGGACCAATTATCATTCTTCTATATTCTATTCTTCTATATTTATTTCAGACAAACCACAATTGCTGTGGGGAATGTTAGAAGCCATTTATTAAGCATATGAATTGAGTTTGACTTAATACAATGCATTGAATGTGGAGACTCATTGATGTCTAATGAGCCCTCAGGCTGGGCTGGGGTGCCTGAGTTTGGTTCCCCATGGCTGCCTGGGGTCTTGGCATCACCTCAGTTTCCTTTGCATTCTTCTTACCTGAATGCTTTGTGTCTGGTAGCTTCCTGCTGGGACCTTGCTCTTTCTGCTGTCTCCTCTTGTAACTCTACTTTGCTGTGCATGCTAGTTACTTTTCTTTAAGTTTTCTCCTGCTTTATTTTTTCTTGTTTTTCTATGACCCTTCTCTAATCATCTGTGTATGGCTACTTCATCTGTTCTTACCATCTGCTCTCTTCACGGATCTGAAATCCCTGCTTCGGGTGTCATTCTTAATTAAATCACCTTCTCAAGCTCTCAGTTTTCTCCTTGTAAAACAGAAGGGTTTTACCCCCCCACACACACCTTGTTGTAAAAGTTAAATGATATTTTGTATGTAATGTACTTAATAAGATTCCTGACAGCTTAAAGTAATTAATAAATGGTTCTACAGGGTTTTTTTTTTTTTGAGGTTTATAGGTTTTGTAAGATTATAGATAGAATTTAAGAGAAGGAAGGCATGAGTAGGGTTCCCAGAAATGAGGAAGGCCAGAGTTTAAGAGAAGGAAAGAAGAGAGAATGTAGAGGGTCCCTGCCCATGAGAAGGCAGAAAGTGGGTAAAGCATGGCATATATAGAGAGATCTCCTGCCCAGGAAGGCAAGAGCTGGTTAAATACCCAAGTACAGAGAACTCCTGCCATGAGAAGGGAAGAGGGCGGTAAAGCCCGGGTTCTACAGTTTTTTAGAAAATATTTTTATTAATTAATTTACAAGCAGAGAGAAAGAGAGAATAGGTATGCCAGGGCCCCTTGTCACTGAATAGGAACTCCAGATGCATGCGTGACCTTGTAGATCTGGCTTTAAGTGGACACTGGGGAACTGAACCCTGTCCAGCAGACTTTGTAAGCTAAGCACCTTTAAACACTGAGCCATTTCTCCAGCCCTGGCTCTACCGTTTTAATACGTTAATCTAAAATGCACTTGTTAATCACATCCACATGGGACTCCTGACTGCTGGTGACAGATTCAGATAAGGTAGAATGTAAACGAGGGAGGTGCCGGGCTAGGAGGAGCAGAGATGGCACTAAGTTGAAGAGGTTAGAGCTGATCTGAAGGAGGCAGCCACATTGTCATTCTAGCCAAGTACTGTCACTTGGAAATGTCACCTTAGAACTGCTAGACCTCTTAATGTTTTGAGAAACAGTGAATATTGGTATTTTTACAAGTAATTTCTTGAAGTAAACAAAAACTTGCTCAATATTGGAAAATATTACTCTATTAATAGGTTTATTGGCTGTATTTGGCCTACTCTCCACCAGTTTGAAATCTCTCTAGGAAATATTATTGGGAAAAGAAAAAATAACTTCCCCTAATTCTATAGCTTCAAATAAGGAAAAGTGATTAATGACCTTGTTTAACCTCAAGCTCTAACTTCAAATACATTGGAGGATTCAACCTAAAAATTTAGGGGGGGGGGAGGAGGAGATATTTAGTAGATATTCTGTGACCAAGTCTAAAGGTCTTAAAGGGTCAGAGGTGGGCAATATGCCAGCAAAGCATGGTTGAGCAGAGTGATCATGGAGGGTGTTTTGAGACCCAGTGAGCTGATGCATACTGGGCCTCTTAGCAATGTGAACTTGAAGACCAGAGAGAACTTGGACCCTCCAGTTTAGATTTTGGCTTTTTTCAGCATAGAGATAATAGCAGAGACCATGTCAGGGTAAGAAAAGAGTAAAGAAACTTTAGGGTATGTAGGAGAGTGAGCTGGGCCAGCTAGCTTATTATCAGAGTTAGGAACTGGGCGAGTGCTGTGCCTGTCATAAATATTGGATGTGTGTCTGGGGGGGGGCTGCTTGCACATACGTGTGCAGATATGCTCTGTGTGTGTAAGTGTGGAGGCCAGAGGATAATGCCTGGTGTCCTTTCCTATCACCTTCTACTTTTCTTGAACCAGAGTCTCTCACTGAACCCAGAGCTGCCATTTTTGGTCATGCTGGCTGACCAGCGAGCTGCAAGGATTCTCTGCTTTCCACTCCCCTAAGGATTGGCATCCTGGGCATAGGTATCCACCCCCCTCCCCGCTGTTCACACCACAACTGGTAAATCGAGACTTTTCAGGCCATTTCCCCAGCCCCAAATGATGTGTTTTAAGAAATATATTTATATTTCAAAAACATTAGAGTACATGATGTTTAAGAAAAAAAATCACTGAATTTAGGAAATTTGTAGTCAATCATTAATGACATTTGAAGACCTCTTGTAGAAAGTGGTAAAATAAGAGAAGGCCAAAGTTAACTATTTTAGATTTAAGCTCCTTCCTTCCCAGAACACACAGGGGAGATGAATAGTAGGTGGAGATCTGTTCCCCCTAAATGCCAGCACTGTTTAGAGCCCATCTGGGATTGACAGTGGTCGATCATCCTATCCTAAACCTTGGCACTGGCATTTGCCATTGGCCCATGGCATCCCCCAAATTCATTTGGTCCCTGCAGTTTATGTGATAATTGCTGAGAGAAGAAGCAATTTGAGTCACTCAGTTGTGGAAGAGCAGTATGTTTTATGACTTTTTCATCTCATAAAACAAGCCTAAATTTTTCTCTTACAGTTGGAAAAAGCTTTAGATGGAGATAAACCTGACCTAAGGTTCCAAGTTTATGGGCACATTTATTCCCTCTCTAAATTCTTGGGACAGCTCTATGTGGATTCTCCCACAGGGTGTGAAATCTTATTTCAGTCAGGTGTTCATGTCTTTTCACGTAATTAAGCAATTATTTTCAAATGGATTAAAAATTTTAGTAGGCTTTGAAAGGTGTTAGGAAAAAAATAGTGTTCCGCTGTACTTCTGTTAAGTCATAATCACAGCTGTTTAAGGAGTGTTTATCAGTTGAAGATACGACAAATATTAGGATTTACTTTGTTGACAAATTACGTGATGGGTTTGAAATGGTATTGAAAGACAGAAGTGAGACATTGTGGACTAGAACTTTTAATTTGGTTTCCATCTCTTTCTTACAAATAAATCCATGTAAATATTGTGAGAAATGCCATGAAAAAGTGGTGAATAAATTTGTAATTATTTTCAAAAGAGCTCCTGAGAGTGACAGTTGTTGCTATGAGTTACCAGCTTGCTCTGTTATCAGCTAGTTACAGGTCTTCCTCTAATACATGCTGTATCTTGCAGCTACATTCCACTAGCCTTAACTCTTTGCCAGCATAAAACATATAATCTAAGGACAGCCAGAAGTTTTATAAAGCTGCTATAAATGAGGAAACTTAAAGGAGAACACAGCCTTTCCAAGTGTCTGTCCTGATTCACTCAGCATCAGCATTCACAATAACTACCCTTCCAGATCTTGTGAAGTCAAGTTCTCTCAATGTAGAAGACATGGGCTCCACCCTTGTTGTTCTGGCAGATTTAAATAGGAAGAATCAGTAGGTTGTTAGAAATGATGCTACTAGCCCGTTCTCAGTAGAGAACAGTGCACACACATTTCTTAAGTATTCAACTGGATAACTATGTAGATATGAACCTGAGGGCTTGCCCCTTCTGGGGTGCTGTCTCATGATTATGGCTTCACTGGAAGTAACAGCTCTGAGAAGATAGTGTCAACAAGATAGACCAGTAGTGGAAGAGGGAAGGGGTCCAGTGGGCTGAGTGCCTTTGAGAAAAGCCAGAGTGTAAAGGACGGTGGTGCAGAAAAGACTTGGGCACTCTTTCCCCCACTCAGCCACAAAGACTTAGAAATGATGTCATAGATAACAGAGAAATCTAAAAGAACATAACCACGGTCAAGGTAAGATACACGTATCCATATTTTCAGAGCATTAAGGGGTGCTCAAACTTGGGCATTCTAGGAGTCTTGTTGGGTGCAAGAAGAAAGTACAGATAGAGTCCCAGAGCCAGGAAGATCACATGAAAATAGAGACTTTCTGATTCTGTCCTGTGAAGGACCTGTGGAGAGCTGTGATGACTGATCCATAACGAACTCAGTGTTTGGGGTCCTGAAAGCTGGATATGCTTAAACGCAGCATATGGAACTCTGAACATGTAAAATGTTTCCCCAGAGGGTTCAGCAGCTAAAATAATCAAACTTCTAAATTGGAAAGCGTGCTAGATTAGAGAGAGGAAGAACACTCTCCACTGAAAATGAGTGTGCAAGCCAAAATTATTAAATAAATCAAGATTCTAAGCTAAACACAATTGGAGGAGAATTAATACATTGGAAGATAATATTCAGAAGTATATTCTGAACTGTGATAGTTTATTTTGACTGTCAATTTGACAAGACCTAGAAACAACTGTGAGGGTTTATGTATATTAGGTTAATTAAGTGAGAAGGTTCACCTTAACTGTGGGTAGGGTCCTGGGCGAAATAAAAAGGAAAGAGGACTCACTTTCTCCAGCCCCACCCTACCATCCAAAGGTTCCACAGTCTCTCAACACAGTGCCATCAGCTGCGGACCAAGTGCTCAAACACACAAGCCTGTGCGGGAAAGTTCCCATCAAACCACAGGCACGTAGAAAATTGTAAAGGCTTGGATTCAAGAGGTAATTGATGAGGAATTTCTGCAGTTGGAGAAAATTACCCAGGCTGTTTTACCACTGTTCTAACAGTAGAGCAAAGGACTATTAATTTAGCTGGCTATGATCGAGCTGAGCTGTTAGATTGAAAATGCACTTTTGCAATGGAGAGGATAAACAAAAATGCATTTAGATTTAAACATATATAGTAAAAATGGAAAACAATGCTTATAAAAAATGTTGAAACCTAAGTAGAAAAAAACTCGGATTATTGCCAAATGAATATCATTTAAAGTAATGTTAGATTTCTGTTAGTAAGAGATTCCAGGAGAAATGAGAGAGAACATTACTAAGGTACCATGGCAAAGGCATCTTTAGTGATGAAGGACAAACAAGCCATCTTTAAAAAACAGGTGGCATTACTTTATTTTCCATAGTTTTTTTTTCCTGAAAGAACTCATAAAGGTATTTTAGTCAGTACATAAATAACCTGGAAAGATGGAGAGAATGAGACCTAAAAAGTGCAATGTGAACTAGATGTTCAGGCACTATGAAAATATCTGTTAAAAATTCAGAATTATGGGGCTGGAGAGATTATTCAGGGGCTCAATGCACTTCCCAAGTAAGCACAAGGGCCTGTGGGGTCCGGAGACCTCCTGAATTTGACTCCCTTAGCACCTATGAAAATATTTGGCCATGGCTTCACATGTCTGTAACCCTGTGTAATCCTATGGGGAGCAGACATTGGTGGATTCCTCTCTCTCTCTCTCTCTCTCTCTCTCTCTCTCTCTCTCTCTCTCTCTGTCTCCCATTCTCTCTCTCTCTCACACACATAAAGGCAGCCCTGACCAAGAAAAGGAAAACAGGTGAGTGATAGTGGGGTACAGTTCTCCTCTGGCCTCTGCGGGTGTGTGCACAGGGCATGATATTAGTAAATACACATGCATATACCACACACACCATATACACTACATACACATGCCATACCACATATACTATCCACATGTACCCCCCAATTATGCTATACATGTCAGTTTCTTTTGGGGTTGGCTATGATTGAATTGCATTCAGTTCTGTATTATTGATCAAATAAGCTTCCCATTACTTGCTAATTCAGAATGTTTTCCAGAAAACTTCCCTAGCCTCCTGAACTACCTCACCCAGTCTAATAAGTTTCTAATCCTGAAATGAATTAGGGAGATCCACTTTGCAGCGGTTGTCTCTCAATTCCTGCTCCCATAATCTGCTGAGGTTGTATGTGGTAGACTTTTAATTAGCACTGAAAAACTCTGAAAATCTGTCAGGCAGACATCAAGCATTTTGACTTTTTGTTTAAAGTTTTCAGCATTCAAAATAACATAGGTTTGAAGTTAGGAATACACATACACAGGTGCATTTACACCATACAACAGTGGGTTGAAGGCTATCTCAAAAAGGAGCCAATGGACATCTGAAGTTAGAAGTCTCCCAATATAAATGGGAAGGGTTGGAGAGAGGGCTCAGTGGTTAAAAGCATTTGCTTGCAAAGCTTGACAGCCTGGTTGTACCCACGTAAAACCAGATGCACAAAGTGGTTCATACATCTAGAGTTTGCAGTGACAAGAGGCCCTGGTGAGACCTTTCCCTCTCTCTCTCATTATCTCTACTTGCAAATAAATATTTTAAGATGATATTACAAGAAATTGATTTAAAGCTTGGTTGGGTCTAGAGTACCCATCACAAACTAGTTTTAAAAAAAATTATTTGTGATGAAAAAAAGAAAGAGAGAGGTGAGAGAGGGAGAGAGGGAGAAAATATGAATATGTGCACACCCAGTTCTTTGTTGCAGCCAATGAACTCCAGATGCATGCACCACTTTGTGTGTCTGGCTTTTGGTGGGTACTGGAAAATTGGACCTAGGCCATCAGTCTTTGTAGTCAAGCACCTGTAACTACTGAGTCATCTTTCCAGCCCCACCAACTAGTTTTAAGCAGTTGGGGAGAGAGGTTTTGGCAACAGGATGTTTAGATATCAAACGGCCCTGGGGCAACAAAGAGTAGGGATTGAACAAACATCTGCTGAGCACTTTCTAAGGTGACATATGCCTGAGGTGCTGATGAGGAATTAAGAATTTGAGAGAAAGTGCCTGGTTTCTAGAGGAAGTCAGTTTAGCAGGGAGACAGGCATATAAATAATTTCACAAGACATGATTGGGAAAGGTGCTAATGGAATAAGAGGATGGATAATTTAATTCTAATTAGGGGTAATTAGGAAACTATTTTAGAAGACTAGTTTAAATTAGACCTAGACAGATGAATACGGATTTTATTTCAAGCAATGGTGATGGACATTCTGAGAAGGATATTATGGTTGAGGTGTATGGGAAGAATGAAGCTGAAAATCAAGCTAAAAGTTTTCTCGGACAGCTCTTCTTATTGATCTCTCAGGAAAATAATTCATCTCCTGAAGGATTTTACCAAATCTCCAGAAAAGAGAAAGAAAGAAAGGTACATTTTAGCAGAGATGGAAGTGGAGCTACATGGTTCTTGATAACAGGAACATATTACATGTACTTATAGTCATCCAACTATTCAGAAGTGGCATCATGGTAGATATCATCCTGCAGCTTGTTCGTTTCATGAAATTTTCTTTTGCCAGATGCAGAGTTCTGTAAAAATCTGGTTATTAACTTTTCTGTTTATTGATTTTTATTGATAGACTTTTACATCATATTGAATTTCAAAAATTATTTCTTTATTTGTAAGGAGAGAGAAAGAGAGTGTATGGGTTCAAAGGGCCTCTTGCCACTGCAATCTCCAGATACATGAGCCACTTTGTGCATCTGGCTTTCTGGGGCCAGCAGGTTTTTTAAGCAAGCTGCTTCAAATGCTGAACCATCTTCTCAGCCCCTCCCTATTGAATTTCCTAGTATGGCCAACACTACACATTTAAATTCCTTCCTTGCTGTCTCTTTGTGCACTTGGGTAAAATATATGTAGAAGAGAATGACTACATCATAATGTGTATAGGATTCGTCTGTATGGTCTTTTATTGAATTTAACTCTTTACCTCCTCCCACCTCTAGTGATATCTCTTCTGACACTCACTGGCAACCACTTAATATTACTCACTAATTTTCACAGAGGAGGGAAGAGCACTGATCACAGAGGGTAATGAAAGCTAATAAGAGAAGGTGGGGATCAAGAGAAAGCAAGGGAAATTAGACTGGCCTGTCACAAATAGCTTGCAGAGCTAGCCATGGAAGGGAGCAGAGCTCCTTTGGAGGCAGGTGAGTAAACCTCAGTTGTCACATTGTTAGTAGACCCTGTGTGTTCATACCCAAGGACTCACTCAACCTTGGCTTCTTCTTTTAACTTCGAGTTTCATTCACTCTTTGGCTTTTTTTTTTTTTAAATGAGAGAATCAAAAAGAGAAGGAGATCAAAGTGATGATAATACTAATAAATGCTTGAAATTGATTTATCTATTTAAAACTATTTAAACATTTTCTTATTCCCACTCCATGCTTTTTCCTTTCTGTCTTCAATTTCAGTGCCATAAACTGCTTGCAGGCATGAGCCTTCAGACATTGTGTTTGCGTTTATCTAAGCCCAGTTTTCAGTGTAAAAGAAAGACTGAAGGCTGTATATATGCCAGCATTTCACCATCATGTAGAATAGGCTCAATCACCCATTTGGGATTGGCTTGGGACAATCCAGAGAATTTTGCTCTTTTATTAGGGCTGTTTTGGCAGCTACTCCAGGACTCACTTCAATCAGATTTAACTAAGTCAGCTAAGGTGCACAAGTTTCCCTGCCGCCTACCTAAAACTTTACTGTACTATAGATTTGCTCTTCTTTTAAAAAAAAGTTCAATTGCTGTACAAGTACCCCCATTAAATATGTCTTCTGCCCTTTGGTCTTTCTTAAATTCTTTTTCTCAGCCCTCCTTTCTTAAATTCTAATTCTAATTCTGTTTCTCAATATATACATTATTCCTCTCTTCCAAAATAAATTCCTTTGGTTTGTCCCTTAGCTTTGCATTACTATAACAAAGTACCTATAGAAACTAACTTAGAAAGGGACTCTCAATTTTGGTAGTTCCAAGTTCAAGGTTCTTAGTTTGGCTTGTGGTGAGGGGCAAATGATCTGGAGGAGAGAGAGAGAGAGAGAGAGAGAGAGAGAGAGAGAGAGAGAGAGAGAGAGAGAGAGAGAGAGAGAGGAAGAGAAGAGAAGAGAAGAGAAAGAAGAGAAGAGGAGGGAAGAGAAGAGAAGGACCAGGTTTGCACATCTGACAATAATCCAAAGGGTTGCCCCAAAACAACCATATAGTCACCTTCAAACTACCTCAAGCTCTCAGCTACATTATGACATATCGAGGGGCCCAGTATCATCCAAGTCTTGTGCAGGTAATGACAGCC
>PVHP010020489.1:0-17097 GCA_004024765.1 Zapus hudsonius | reverse complement strand
AGAGAGAGAGAGAGAGAGAGAGAGAGAGAGAGGAAGAGAAGAGAAGAGAAGAGAAGAGAAAGAAGAGAAGAGGAGGGAAGAGAAGAGAAGGACCAGGTTTGCACATCTGACAATAATCCAAAGGGTTGCCCCAAAACAACCATATAGTCACCTTCAAACTACCTCAAGCTCTCAGCTACATTATGACATATCGAGGGGCCCAGTATCATCCAAGTCTTGTGCAGGTAATGACAGCCACTGAGAGGCCATGAATCCAACAACCATTTTTTTTTTTTTGAGGTAGGGTCTCACTCTAGCCCAGGCTGACCTGAAATTTACTATGTAGTCTCAGGGTGGTATTGAACTCACGGTGATCCTCCTACCTCTGCCTCCCAAGTGCTGGGTTAAAGGCATGCCCGGCCCAAAAACCATTTTGTATCCAGAGGAAAATATTACAAAGCACTCCTCCCCATCATTTGCCTCTTACATTCTTTATCTCCTCCATAATGGTCCCTGGAGTCTTGTAGGGTGTGATAGAGATGTATCACTCAACTGTCACTTCTTTTCAGTATTTTGATGAGTTTTGAGTTTCCCCAGTAGTTACCTCATCTGAAAAAAAGCATCTCTGACCAAAAGTGAAAACATCACAAATTTATATTATTTATATTTATTTAGCAAAACAATAGTAGTAACTCCCCACCTAGGGCCAACTATAGAATTTTGACTAGGTTTTTAGTTCCAGGTTTAAATTCCCTCTTGTGGAACAAGCCTCAAATCCAGAGAGCAGTTGATTACAACCATAACAGCTATGCCACTATTGCACCAGTGGGCATGTCTTGCCTCGTTGGCCAGTTGTGTGACTTGCAGGATCCCCTGATGGTTAAGACTATTGATGACTTTTGTCCTCTAGCAGGCTGCACATGACAGCACTTTGACAGCTCGCCAATAGGGAGGATCCTTCCAGTTCAGTTTCAGCTTGATTTTTCGTGTCCTGCAACTGAATGTAATACATGATGATTCGTATTCTCAACTTGATGGGACTGAGAATGACAATAGAAACAAACCTCTGGGCACATTTTTGAGGGAGTTTCTGGGTTAGGTGAATTTAGGTAGGAAGACCTACCTTAAATATGGGCAGTACCATTCCATGGGCTGGAGAAATAGGCTGACTAGAAAACATCAAGTAGTGCATTAGCATTCCTCACTCTTTGCTTCTGGTGACATAATGTGATCAGCTGTTTCACATTCCTGCCACAAAGCCTTCCCCACTGTTCCTCAAACCACGAGCCAAAATAAGCCTTCCTTCCTTAGGTTGTTTCTTTCATGTATTTTGTCACTGTAAAACAGTAATTAATGTATTTCCTTCCTCTTCCCAACTTTTTCCTTCTTTCTTGTCTTTTTTTTTGATAACTCAATGAGTTATTAAGGTTGTTTACAGGAACATGGGTTATAGGGGTCTTGGTACCTGGTAGTGTCTCCCTCTCCCTTATCAGCCATTAGCTGCATATAAACCATCAGGGAGTGGTGGGGCCTCATGAGCTCCTCCTTCTATGACAGGAAGTTGCTAGGCCCAATCATATGCATGTAATGGCAGCTGCTGTGAGTTCAAGACAATGGCCATATTCCATCCAGAAGTCAGCATGCCACACAGGGATTTTGTTTCTTCAGGGATACATTACAAAATCTTAACACAGTACTAAATTCATTGTGTAAGATTAATAAACATCTGCTGTATAATAAGTTTCAGGCTATTTTTGATCATGAGACATTAGTCTAGAAGCTTTTGAGCTCATAGTGATCATGCCAAAGCATCTTGAAGTCTCACAATCCATGGGACATTAGCTTCAGGTTTTGATGTCTTGATAATAACTTGTATTTCACAGATATTTTACTGAGAAGCTGAGAAAGGCCGAGTCACGGAATGTTAGATGCCATCTTATACCAGACAGGCCAGGCTGTCTTTAAATGTGATAAATTACCAACCAAGTCACTGATCAAAATATTGATCCTAAGAGGCCAGAGTCCCAAAGTACAGTTCCTGAAAACTCCCTTTAGTCATTTCTCCCCATTCTTTCTGTGTAGTCACTTATCCAGATGGTTGTCATCTGACAGGCCCATCATTCATCCTGTATTTCCCCCTGTGAGCCACAGAGACATGAAGAGTGAAGTTGGTAAGTACCATGCTAGATTCCAGACTCATCGCAATCATAATTACAGCAATGACATTGCTGATGCTGATTGAGCACTTACTGTGTGCTGGGCCCTATGCTTGCTTGTTGTGCACCATATTTTATATCATGCATTTGTACAAATTTTGTTTGCTTGCTTGTTTCTTTCTTTCATGTTTTTTAAAAAAATATTTTATTTATTTATTTGAGAGAGGGAGAGAGAGAGAGAGAGAGAGAGAGAGAGAGAGAGAGAGAGAGAGAGAGAAGCAGACAGAGAGAAGCAGAGAGAATGGGCACGACAGGGCCTCCAGCCACTGCAAATGAACTCCAGACACATGCGCCCTCTTGTGCGTCTGGCTTTACATGGGCACTGGGGAATCGAACTCAGGTCCTTCTGCATTGCAGGCAAACGCCTTAACGGCTAAGCCATCTCTTCAGCCCTCTTTCTTTCATGGTTAAGGTCAGAAAGCTAACCAGGGAGTGTCTGATCTTAGACAGTCAGAGACTCTGGAGTTTGTCAATCCCCTTTTGTTGGTTTATTGAATGATGAGATTGGGGAAATACCAGTATTATTTGAGCCTTTGCTCTCAAGAAGGTTTTAGTCTTCTTCTCTAAAGAAGAACATTAAGAGTTAGAGTATCACAGCATGGGTCATATACTTATGTTCTGCACTCATTTTTTTTTGAAAATCCAATGATGTCCTTCCTTTTATGCCAATGATACTTGAGCACAGGTCTCCCTAGCAGTTTTGGAGACATGGAAACTGGGGACACTTTCCTTGTAGAGTCTGCTTATTTATAGCTGCCCATAATGGTTCAAACCATGTGAATAGCTGTGCTTAAATAGACACCTCTGACCGGCTGCCAATGAGCCGGCTTTGATGTCGTGAGTCTTTTCCTAAGTTCTCATGCCATCTCTTCACATTGCCCCTTCACTGAAAGCAATTTTCATGTTTTATATTTAATCCTTTTGAGGCACTAAGCCAGGTGGTGAATTAATTACTTTTGTAGGTTGAGAAAAGATCTCAACTCAGAAGTTACATTCAGCTAAAGTTAGAAAATTTCCTTTGATGACTATGAATACCATTGGGTTTTATTTCATTAAAAATAGGTTTAAAAACAGATCGTTCTGGTTTGGTTGCTGACTCTAACTACTTTGCCATGGACAGGGCTGCAATGACTAGTAAAGCCACAAAGGGCTGTTTTGATTAGCAAACCATTTTCTTTTCAGTCAGTTACTGATTTCCTTGGAAGCGATGTGGTTAAAAGACCTTTGCAATTGGAGATAGAGGAAAATGCCCAGGTTGAAGCTTTTAGAATTTACCTGGAGGTTACAACACACATGGAAGCCATCCAAAGAGAATACTGTGACTGCGCATAGCATTTTCCAGAGAGGCAGAAGTGGGAGGAGTTGAGAGAGCTTTGAATTTGAAGTCAGGAAACAACATTCTAAATCTTGTTTCTAGTACTATCATCAAATGTTGCATTGGGTAGCTTCTTGAACATAGCTTAACCTGAGCCGCTTTTAGTTATGCTACTTTAAAGATTTAATCTCTATCCACTAAAATAAACTTGATACATCATCTGTAAGAGAGTAGGCACTTAAAACCTGTTACAGTTGTTTGAGTCTCCTACACTCAAAATGCATTCCAAGTCATTGTGGGTCCTGATGCTCTGAGTACTCTTGTTCCAGCTGGAGAGGATATGAGCATGCCTGTCCTCCTTTATAAATGATGAGAAACTATATTTTTAAATGTCCTGAACCCTGTCCTCTGGAAAGATGCAGAGAACACTGTCACCTTACAAATAGCTGCCCCACAACTTCCTGTTCACAAGCCAGCAATATAGTAATAGAAGGAAAGGCCTCCCTTCAGTCAAGTAGAATGCATCTTCCTAGAGTGATTGATGCAAACCTTGACTATGTAAGCATTTTCAGAAGAAGGTCATTGTCTATGGAATTAATTTTCATTCTTGGCTCAACAATGCCTGTTGGCTGTCAGAGCTGGGTGAAAATCCCATCTATTTAGTTAGGGACTGGCCTGATTGATGGAGGAGGATTGATAGGAGTTAAGGATAAACTACTGTACCTAGGAATAAATTATTTAAGTGTCCTTTAGTCCTGGTAGAAACTGAAGCCTCTACCTAGACATGCAATATAAGGAAGAAAGTGAAAGTTTTTCATCTCAATATGGTAAAACAATGAAGCCCTTGTGGCTAGTCAATGAACTTTTCTCATTTTATATGTTTTGAACTATCTTGATTGCTCTAACTTACTAGATATAGGCCCCATACACATAAGTATTAAAGAACTATTCTCTTACCCTTCTGTGTTTTGTCAAGTTATGTTCACATATTTCTAACAGTCAAGAAGTGTTAGCCTAGCCCCATTCTGTATGTTTTTTTGTTCTAAAAAGACTTTACATATAATATGTAGTTCAAATTTATATTTGCAACCTATCTATATGCTACTTCCTATAGATAGAGTAGCTAAAGGTGCCAAAATAAGCTATTCCTTTTGATTGCCCTCTGAGAATTGCAAGAGTGTGTTCTGAGTTTATTAGAGTCCATAGTGGAATGCACATCATATCTCTCATTGCCAGTGTGTTTAATAAGTCTTTTATAAATTTATGCTAGGAAGTGATTCCAGAACAAAGTGCCAGTAATTAAAAACAATTCCAGGGTGTACATCCAAGGAAATCTAGTTCAACATAGAAACTGTCATGAAAGAAAGTTATATTCTAAATTGTAAACATTTAAAAATATATCAAAAATCCAGAGTCGTTTTTAAAAGCATATGAAATTACTTGACTTTAAAGAGAGCATTTATCAGTTTATCATGATGAAAGTGACTTTAAAGAGAACCTGTGATATATGAGAATGACAATTGGAACTTCTTTTGCACCTAAAGTGGGTGAAAAAAAATCACAAACTATGATATAGTTGATCTTTTCAATATATCTACATCAAGTATCAAACACTGACTGTAAGATACAGTAATGTTTGATCTAACCAGCATTTATTGATAACCTGTAAAAATAATCATTCAGGACATTGAGGAAAAATAGATGTGAAGATGAAATATAAGGTAAAATGTAATCAATGTACACAGCGTTATAAACAGTGAATAAGAAGGGAAGTTGGAATTTATTTTGGTCTTGCAGGGGAGGGGGATAAGAGAAGACGGAAGAACTTGGTGATACGGTTGTCTTTTGTGATGGTTTTCAACCATCAAACATCCTAGCTGAGACTGCCAGGGGACCTTCCCATCAACACTCAAGTATCCCTCAGAAAGAAGCAGGCAACTGACAGGGTGACGTGGATCTAGACTCAGGAGTGTTGCACTTACTGGATTTGGTTTGAGTAAAACTAATGCTAAAGCATTCAATAGTTTTAGAAACCAGAGACAGACTGGTGTTGTGGCAAATACCTGTACCCTTAGTACACAGCAGGCTGAGTCAGGAAGATCAGGTTTGATGCCAGCTTGGCTGCACAGTAAGGCAAACCCTCCAAAAAAAACCTTCCCAAAGGAGAGATAGAATGGAAACACAGCCCTATGCTATGGCCAATGTTATTCATATTATCTCCAAAATGAACATCCTGGACACAATTTTTATGATTTTAGGCAATGCAATAGTAATTGTTGGGATCATATTGCAGTGTCAGAATGCGGTGATCTTTAGGAAAGTTCTGTGGTCATGGGGAAGAAGAGAGAAGAAATCAGCCCCTCTAAATCAGGTAATGGTACAGAGACACACCGTTCTTTGATACAGTTCCACATTTTATCTCAAGCCAGAAGTGCTTATATAGATGCTAAATATGTAAATTTTTTAAACCTGGATGATCTAATAAATGTAAGTCTTTCCACAGGGACTCGAAAACATTCATTTAGATTTGTGTACAATAGAAATGAGTATGCCTTGCTTGAGGAAAATCTTGCACTGTGTCCAGAGTAGTCTCTCAAAACATGCTCATTGGATGAACTGTATCACTATCCTGCCTTCCCTCATCTGCTAAACTTGACCACATTTTTCATCCTATGCATTACCACTAAAAACAAAGTGCTAACACCCCTGCAAAGGCTCAGGGACTGTTGTGGAAGAGGGGCCATGAAGACCATAAAAGCCACAGGTGGATAGAAATATCCTGAGGCACAATACTCCCCTCCATCCCAGAGATGGACAGAGGCCCTAATTATGCCACCACGAACACCAAAGACCCTACTGAGAAGGGGCCTTGGGGAAATGGAGACAGGTGAGGAAGGGGAAAGGGGGTGTGTGAAGAGATACAAGACTATAACTCATGTTAATATATATGGAGATGCCATATAGCATTTTCAGAAATTCTTTTAGCAAACAATTAGATTTTCATCCAATAACCAATTAGAATATAGTGCATAGAGGGAGGAGGGGGGAATTATCTGTCAAGAACATCTCCAGGCATTTGGCAAAGGTCTGAGTCTGGGGTGATCCTAGTTAGCTTCCTGTTCTATACATCAGAAAAGTAATTTTCTTTCTGAAATTGAAAATTAATGTAATGTTTCAAAACATTCATTAATAATCAAGTGAAGGCATAAGGAACTTGATTCCCCTCTGTGACCTTAGTTCTAATATATTAGGAACCCTGTGGCTGTACTCTTAACTCAACTGCGGATCAGAGATGGAGTCACTGAGCCATGAGGTTCGCATGCTCTCCTTGCCCGGTTTCATATGATAATCAGTGTTAAGCTGTTGTGTTTTGCTAAAAAAAGTCTAATGAAGTTTTGCTTCAAAAGTTTTAAACCAAGGCATTGGTCTAATACCATCACTCTACACTTAAAGAAAGAAATCATTTTAGCTTTGGGCATCATGACAACATGCCTGTTATTCCACCACTTGGGAGACTGAGGCAGGACAATTGGGACTTTGACATCAATCAGCTCAGGCTACATATAAGTTCAAGGCTAGCCTTGGCTACATGGTGAGACCCTGTTTGAAAAAAGCAAAGCAAAGTGAAACAGGAACAAAAACAGTCACTTTAATTAGTTGGATTGAAATAAATTCTGACCATACTTAATAGGTCGTAATTATTTAGTTATTTAAACTGAGATAGAAAATATATTAACATTTGATAAAATATTGTTTCACTATAGAATACTATACTAGTTGTAAACCATTATAATTTTTAAATAAGTATATTAGATATCCAGAAAAGTCAATCCCATTATAATAAAAATTACCATTAACAGAGTACTAAATAGCAATTTTATTGGAAACCTCAAATTTCTTGCTATGACAAACTCTGAAACTAACAAAAATCACCATCACACCTTCCCCCCCCCATATTTATTGTCAGTAATTAGATACATTGTATGGGCAGGTCTTATGATGGTACCTCCCCCACCATTTCCCTCCTCCCTGTTCCCAACCCGAATTGGGCCCTCCTCAGTGAGCTTGCTGGATCAGTCCATGGGACAAGGGATTATGGATCATATGAGAGGTAGCCAGTTTTTTTTCCCCCTTACTGTGTTGTTGCTGAGGGAAGGGGGTTGATAGTTCTGGGTGTTCTCCCCCACCATGGCTTTTACAATCTTTCTACCTACCCACTCTTCTGCTCAGATCCCTGAGTCATGGTGGGTGAGTTTTAGGCCTTTTCTTATGAGTCTTCTGATTTGTGCTGTGGATTGTGATGGGTATCGTCAGTGTCTGTCTCCATTATCCTTTCACAGGTTATCTGACTTGCTGTGGAGGTAGGTCTCTCACTCATCTCGCCACTTCCTCAGAGGTTTTGTTTGGGCCCTATATCATAAATTAGGGGTGGTTCATCTCCTGCCTGGGTGTCAGGCAACATCTCAGGTCCTGTTGGTGGGATTGGATTGTCCATAGTTCCAGATGGCTTCTGAAACATAGAAATAGGATCTCCAATGGGGAGTGAGATCAGTATAGGTTAAATGAGACAAACATTGTTAATTTGGTGAGATTCTGACGGGTATAGCCTCTCTCTAGAACTCTGGTTAGTGAGGGTTTCCCCTTGGCACCCAGGTTCTTGGTCTTCAATAGGATTACCATGGATCCCAATTCCAGTTAGGGGTTACCTGCTACTGAGTGGATCTCTTAGCCAATTGATTACCCACCTAGGTTTAGTACCACTATTGCACAGATGGGCACTATTTGACTTACTGGTCTCTACCATTTATAATTGTCTTCAGCATTCTCATAGCATCATTCAGTGTTATATAACAATGACCTCTGCTTTCTCAGAGTATCTTTGGTCAGTTTCTTCTGGCAACTGTGTAAAGCTTTCCAACACTACACATGCTACTATCTGGGGACTGGATACCATTCTGGATTAAGCAGGGTGTTGTGTGATGACAGCTTGTGGTATCTTCAGCAATAGGGTCTTACCTTTTGCCTGGGGCTGGTATTCAAGAGCTTTGACATAAGCCTGTCTTATTTTGGGGACCTCATGTGCCTCTTGATCAACAGCTCAGTGTGGGAAATAACCAATGACTGGGATAGGGAGTTATATGCCAGAGCAATTTAGCTTGGGGCTAGGCTACCTCCTACCTTTTCGGAGCCTCTGTTAGCTGACAATGCTCAAGGCTTCCTCAAGAGCTTACTGCATGAAGATAAGGATTTGATGGTATCACTCTTCATTGGTTTAGATTGGTGTGTAAGTCCCCATGCCCTCTTCTTCCATACACTTATCTAGCCCCTCCCCAGTTCCTTCCATCCCCTTTGTCAGTTTCTCATTTCACCTGGCAGGTTTTTAAAGAGAAAAGTATATATGCTTAAACAAGAGATAGCTCACCAATTCTTTCCCCTTCTTTAGTTGCGCTTTGAGCTCTGCCTCTCTGGCACTCAGCTGGATTTGAGAATCTTGAAGTCATCTCTTCTACCTTCCTGCCTAAAAAGGAATTTCTTCTACAGCTTTCTTGACAAGTAGTCTTCCAGCTTGAAATCATTTTCATAGAGAACCAGAAGAAGGAATTAATTCCTCACAAGACAAGACACGCCACTGACAATTTGAATTTGCATTGAATTTTCTTACCAAGAGTCCTGGTTCTGGCTGGCAGGGCAGACGACTCTTCCACACTGTGGTCCTTAAGGCATTTGCCAGTAATGACACTGCATGAGCACATTTGCCTTCTAGAAAGAGCACTTCGCCTCAGCATGTAACTGCAAGAGGACAGAACTGAAATGAGAAACAGAACCAGACTGACAAAATGTGAGAAAGACAAAGAAGTAACGACTGACTCCATTCCCAGGGAGACAACTTCACTCCAGTTGTACATTGTATATGTGGTGGAGATTATAATTAAACCATTTATGCATTTGGGAAATAATTTTTAAATTAAATTCCTACTGCACAACTTGTATACCAAAATTAAACTGAGGCAAATTAAAGGTTTAAAAAGAAAAAAAACGAGACCTTTAAAGTGCCAGATAAATTATAACACACACACACACATATGTACACACACACAGTACATATATACACAGATATACAAATACTTTTAAATTTTGAAGTGAGCTTATCTTTATAATTGCATAAAAGTAAAAATATAAGAAAAAAACTGTTCAATGTATTCATTTAACAAGTATGAGTTTCCTCTAAACTTGAGGACATGTGACAAGACTTAGTTTCCTTTATAGTAACCTAATTCCAGCCTTGGAAATACTGTCTTCTCTCACCTTCTAACTGAACTTAGAGAGGCTTAGTGACAGTGAGGAAGTTAGATGTTTGGGGGGTATGTATGTTGGAGCGTAGTGATAGGATGCGACATTGTGCCTTTGTTCAGGTACTTTCTTCGGTTGCTATTCTTATATCCAAGCCCATACATAAATGGTCTTTGCCATCAGTCAGGTAGCTTTCCTTGCATGTCACATGGGGACACAGGGAACCTGTCTCCTCCATCTGGATGCACAAGGTAAACTTTCTCCCTGGGACCCTGCCACTTTCCCAGGGTGCTTCCAGAGGCAGCTCTCCGATGGTCTCCTCGGTCCTTGCTAGTGGAGGGACAGCCCACACTTCCTCCACAATCCCACGCTGCTTCTCCATCCTCCCATCCTCTAGTGCTTCTTTCTCTGTTGCACTTTGTTCTTGCATATGTCTGTGGTATGCATGCATGCATGCATGCTTGTGTGTGTGTGTGTGTGTGTGTGTGTGTGTGTGTGTGTGTGTGTGTGTGCATATGAACACCAGTGTGCACATGCGGGCACATAGGGAGGCCAGAGGTTGACTCTAGGTGTTTTCCTTGCTCTCCTCTTTAGTGAGGCAGGGTCTCTCCTGAGCCCAGAGCTCTCCTGCTCAGATAGTCCAGCTAGCCAGCTTGCCCTGGGAATTCCTTGTCTCTGACTCCTACTGGAATAACAGGCAGCCCATAGGCCCACCCAGCATTTCCTGGGGTGCTGGGGATCTGAACTTCTGCTTGAGCTGCAAGTGCTTTACTGACTGAGCCACCTCTCCAGCTCTGGTGATGGACTTAAAAAAAATCTTAGCCCATATTATTTATTATGGCATGTAAGGGAAAGAAGATAAACTGTATGACTTTTGTGAATTACTTTCAGGAGCCTTGTAAAGAATCACAGAGTTGGTCTGAGGAAACAGCTCTGCCAGTATAAAGCACTTGCCTGGCAAGTGTGAGACCTGAGTTCAATCCTCAGCACCCACTTAAAAATGCCAGATGTGAGTTGCACAAAATGGCACATGTATCTGTAGTTTGCAGGAGGCACTGGAATACCCACACTCAGTGTATCTCTGCCTATCTCTCTCTGTCTCTTTCTTTCAAATAAATAAATAAATAAACTAATAAATAAATAAATGAGCAAACAAATAAATATTTTTTTAAAACATGTGAGGCATGACAGTGTGTTTCTGTAATTTCAGACATGGGAGGCAGAGACGGGGGATCCCGAAAACTCACTGGCCAATCAATCAGTCTAGTCTACGTGTTAAGTTCCTGGCCAGTGAGAGACCCTGTCTCAGAAAGGTGGATGGCATTCCTAAGGATGACCTGAGGCTGTTCTCTGCCCTCCACATGTATGCACCCATAGGTGCACACACACTTGCATCCACGTGCATTAAAAATCAAAAGAATCACATAGGGGGTTTCAAGCCACTGGCTGTTTTGATTGGAAATGGGTTTGATTCCATTTCATGCATGGAGAGAAGCAGCTATTTAACTCCTGTCTTGGGGTGGGCATGAGGCTTGACTCCCTACCAGGTAGACTGGCTTGTGTGATACACGCATGGCAGTGAGGCAGGAAGGAAGCCTGTGTGGCTTGTTCATGGAGGAATGAAATGGAAGGCCACCCAGGCTAAGTGCTGCTGAGTTCCCTTATTTCTCCGCAGTGTCTTCCTCACAGGCCCCATTGCCAACCTGTCCCAGCAAGGACTGAGAACTTGGTTTGGTAAACTTGTTTTTAAATTCTATTTTTATTAATTTGGACCTTTTTTTTTAAAGGTAGGGTCTCACACTAGTTGAGGCTGACTTTGAACTCACTCTGCAGTCTTAGACTGACCTCAAACTCATAGACAGCAATCCTACTACCTCTGCTAGGATTAAAGGTGTGCCAGTGTGCCCAGCCTAACCAAAGGGCTGTATTTCCATTGGGTAACCTCTTCTGCCCCTCCCCTGCCACCATTCCCCTGAGGGCCTCCTGCAGGGGGTACTGGTAGTCTTTGTGGGGTCACAGATGTGGGGAGGACACTGTCTCCCAGTACACCTTCCCTACCTGGTGGCTGTTGCATTCGTTCAGGGCATGTCAGAGGCCTACTTTGGTATTGAGCTTTTGACAGCCTCTTATTATTTTTTGATGGCACATTAGAAAAAAAGAAAAAAGAACTCTGAGACAGGGTGGTGGCCCATGCCTGAAATCCCAGCTGCAGGAAGAGGACCAGGTCTAAGCTGAGGCAATCCTGAGCTACGCAGGGAGTTCCAGGCCATGCTATCCTGCAGTAAGATACTGTCTCACAAAACCAGCACCAACCACCAACCAAAGAATAAAACTCCATTAAAAATTGTGGAAACCTAATATTTCCTCAAGAACAAGACAAACTTGGTCTTCATACTCTCTTTTAAGGGACTGTGGATGTCAAAGTTCAACTTTCTGGTCTGTCTTCACAGGTCCATGCCATTTGAGGTGGGTTTCTCTCCATCTTGTTCTGCTGCTGTGGCATTTTAGCTGCACCTGCTGTGAGCGTGTGTGCAAGCCACCGTGGGATCTTTCTAATACCTGGTTTTGGATTCCCAGGGTCAGCGTGGGCCTGAGATTCTGAATTGGAGCGAGCTCCTTCCTTCAGGGCTTGCTGAGTGTGCAGAGTGAAGCAAGTAACACAAAGCATGGAGTGAGCCTTGGGAAGCAAACAAAGACCTCTTTCCAAGACTAACTTAGGGAGAGATGTGGTAGGTGCAGAAAGGAAACGGAGACCTGGGCAGAGGAGACAGTTAGTGCTAATCAACCTTTAGCAATTGCATCCAGGAGCATGAGCTCATTTCTGGGGAATGAGGGAGTGTGGAGGACCCAGGGCATGAACGCAGTGGGAAGTTTTGGATGACTGCTGTAAGACGCTTATTAGGAGATCAAGAGGAGATGAACTGCTTTTTTGGTGAGGTACATTAATACCATAATTAAACTGTGGAATGAAGTGTGGGCTTAAGGAAAAGGAAGTAAAGATGATTTTCCCCTAATTAAAATTAATGAGATAAATTTTACCAGCGCTAGCCACAATAGGCTTGCTAATGACTACCTTAAAAGGCTCAGGAATGCAGTTCACCTCATCTCCTACATATTTAAAGCAGCCCACCTCAAATCTAATTCAATAGTCTGCAGCTTTTCTACTTGCCCAATGCTCAGCAAAGGGAATAACAACAACAACAACTAATAATAATATCAATAATAATAAGAGACTCTAGCTGTAATGAGCTGCTTAGGAACTAAAACCATACAGACCAAGGAGAGCTTCCAGATTGTTTAATATATAGGCAGCTGTCAATTTATCCCAGTTAATTTTCCCCCAAGCAATTATCCTAGCTGGCATCCACCCATCAGTCCTTTGGCAGCAAACAGCCTGGGAATCCCTAATGACCCTCAGTGCTCCTGCAGGCTGCTCAGCTCTGTGGTGGGGGCCTGATGAACCACTTGCACAGCAGCAAGGCCGCCCTGGATTCACACAGGGCACATGTTGCCTTGGAGTTCAGGTCCAAGGGTGAAATCAACATTGTGAGAAGGTGAACCTCCTTTATGTGGTCTGTGTTCATTAAGATGGGATGGTGAAAGGAGAAAATAAGATGCAGAGATCCACAGAAGGAGTCCTTCAGCTCCTTCAGTGGTTAAGTCATCACACACAGGCAGATGCGCAGTGATCAACCCAGGCCACAGGGCTGCAGCCCCCCCCAAATCTATTTCTACATTCACAGTCCCTTATGAGTAGTCATTTTCAGTGCTATGAATATCCCTGACTTCTTAATCTTCTGGTCCTTTCTACTGGGTAAATTTCCCAAGCCCACATTCCTCAGTCGACTTGCTCTGAAGTTATTTTCGTGGTCACTGAATCATTGCAGCCAGTTAGTTCTTGTCCTCCATCATCTCTCTCTTTCGTGCGTATTCACATAGCTTATCTCCTGTGTTAAACTATCAGCTCCTTGAAGACAAGATTCCTAGCTTACTTGTCTTCTGTCTTCTAAAGCATCAAATTTTATTTTCAGAAGTTATCTGTGTGACTGTGGTTATATATGAAAATAAGCAAACTAGGAGCTGGGGTGGCACTTAAGGGCAGGGATTTGGAATCTGGCATTGCAGGTCTGGATTCAGTAGGCCCAGCCGAGGTATCCACCTCCCTCTCCCTGTCTTCAGGGGATCTCTACTGTAGATCTCATCACATCAAGGGCAGGAGGACAAGGATTCCAAAAGATCTTTGCAAAGAGACCATTTTGGGCTTCATAATACACTTTGATGAGTGAGATTTGTACTGATGAGCCATCAGGACATACAATATACTTCATTGCCACAATTCTTTCGCCTTCTCAAATTACAAAGAACAGGGAAAAAAGTTTTATAAATTAAAGTGAAAAAGAACAGGTAGAAAAAAAATCAACCAAGTTTTTGAAGTCCTTTCTCTATTCGGCAAAAAACTTTTCAATGTGTTTTAACAAACAAAAGGAATTTTAAACATATGTCACATGAAGAATTGCTTGGTTTAAATGTGGAATTGACAGGATGGATTGCTAGAATGTTCTAGAAGAATTCATATAATCTATTACCAGTGCTTTTCTTGTTTAATGGGTTCAATAAAATTGTTCAGAGAGTTTTAGGCTTTTGTATTACCTTACCACACTCATATATTAATACTGCTGTGCCATTCTTCCTCACAGTGCTGAAAATATCGGAGGCTAACAAAAAAAAATAAAAAAGAATCCTTGATCTGCCTTACTCTTATTTCTTTTTAGACAGAGTCTCTCTCACTGTGCATCCCTGGCTAGGCTTGAACTCTCTGTGTAGCCCAGGCTGGCCTTGAACATCCATCTCAGCCTCATGAGGGCTGAGCAGTCACTTCTGGCTTATACTTTTACTCTGTATAAATCAACAAGGGTTTTCCTGGGGGATTTAAAAACTACTGCTTTACAATAAATACTGTTGAAATTAAGATGAAACACACCATAGCCCCTATCCTTGAGACACAAAAGTTTTTAAAAATATAGTTGGTTTGGCATTTTCCAATATAACATTAATTAAGGTTCACAACATGCACTTTTAAATATGTGACGTTTCCCTTAAATTGTTGTTAAAATAACATATATGACAGGGATAAACCAAATCTCCAATAATTATCTGCTAAATGCCAAAAATTCAGATATTTATCTTACATGATATGTTGAATAGTGTCAGTCTGGATTTACTTATCTGACAATCAAAAGCAGTAATTAGAAAGTAATTTAAAAATGAGTCAGACTTCACCTAGAGAGGCCCACAGGAAGACCAGCCGATTGATTCTGATCCTCTGTGAAAGAGTAGTGATGCCACACTTTCAGATCTCATACACTTTGTCAGCTGTCCTTTGGTTAACTGAGAAGGGGAAAAAACATAACCAAATTATTCTGAATGCTATACTTGCTAATTTTGTCTTCCTTTTAAAAATATTTTTGTTTATTTACTTTACAGAGACAGGAGAGAGAGAGAGAGAGAGAGAGAGAGAGAGAGAGAGAGAGAGAGAGAGAGAGAGAGAGAGAGAGAGCACATTAGGACCTCCAGCCACTGCAAACAAATTCCAGACACATGACACCTTGGGCATCTGGCTTTAGGTGGGAACTGGAGAATTGAACTTGGCTCCTTGTGCTTTATAGACGAGCATCTTAACTACTGAGCCATCTTGCCAGCCCCTGCCTTTTGTTTTTGTTTTTTTCCTTTAAAAAAAATTTTTTTTGAGGTAGGGTCTCCCTCTAGCCCAGGCTGATTAGAAACTCACTCTGGAGTCCCAGGCTGGCCATGAACTCACCACAATCTTCCTACCTCTGCCTCCCAAGTATTGGGATTAAAGAAATGAACCGCCACACCAGGGTACATCTGTTGTCATCATTCATTTTTGCCTAAATTAAGTTGGTATACCAGAGAAGTTAAAGATTGTGATAGCAAGAAAAATGGCTATTTTTACATAAATATCCTAATTACTTGAATAAAGTGAACATATGAGCCTTTAAACATTAATCCTGAATGGCAATCTTAGCTAGCAGAAAACATTGAGAAACTGAATTCATCCTTTTCCAAATTACCTTCTGATCTGTGATCATGGAAACTTTGAACCAAGAAGACGATAATGTAGTCTATGCAGTGCTAAAAGCATGGTTTCAACCTGCCTCTCTGTTCCCTTGGGTGAGGTCCCTTGGCACGTGACAGTGGTGGAAAGCCATTCTCTGTGGCACTGTAAATACTATGTTAAGACACTGTCTGGGTCTGGTCCTCTTTTCTATTCCCCTTGTCTTTTTGTCGCCCTCAACTGTATCTGGGAAAGAGATTTCAAAATAGAATCCTCCTAATTTTGCTTGCTTGCACAGCCCGCACTAGCATTGGTTTTCACAGATGTTCCCCATATTGACACAGGAAATGTGGCCTTCTGAAACCCACCTGCACCATTGCAGAACGATGGCAATACTGGCAAGAGCATGCTCTCCTCTCCACGCAAGAGGTTTACTAAACAGCTCCATACGCTCACCCTGCACCCACTGGGAATCTGTCCTGGAATTGTTCTTTAATTGCTCTCCTCAAAAGTTCCTGCACACTACTCCTGCTCGGTGAAGGTGGCATGCTTGGTGTCAGGAAAGTGCTAATTATATGAAGATATTTTCTGGCTAATCATGAAAGGAGTCTTGCTAATGATGGCCTCAGAGAGGTGTAAGCATCAATTAAAAGGTAAATGCAATTATTTTACTGTCAGCTTACGTATCCAAAAATGATTGATCTCCGTGTAACAGTAATATTCAGGCACAACTCAACCGTTTCAAACTGCACACTTATTACATTGTTTAGTATTTAGTGAAGGGAAAAAGTTAATTGAAATATGAAAAATGTTGAGTAAGAACCTCAGTGATTACCAAGGAATGTTGGCTTCAGTCACTTTTACAACTAGAATTTGCTGAAACACCTAGCAATTATTTACACATAGCAAAAACAATGTTGCATTGGCTAATCAATAAAACATTAGCTCTTCTGGAATCATTTTTCAAACACCAAGCACACACTGCCCTTCATTAAATCTCACTGCGTGTATCAGTCCCACTGTGCAGTTAACTTTAAACATTTATTGACTCTAATACTGCTGTCAGAATCAACATAAAATCAGTGTTTTTCTACATATGTGGCCCGTAGAGGGGAAGAGCCTTTTTGCTTGTCTGAAAGTCTTTGCATGTTTTAAAGCAATGGTTTAAACTGTAGCTAGTTCATTAACATGCTGACCAACTGAACTGTGACTAAATGAGC
>PVHP010020488.1:0-30600 GCA_004024765.1 Zapus hudsonius | reverse complement strand
TACCAACCGAGCCGGGGCAGGTACCAGTTCAATTACTTCGAGGCGAAGCAGGCGTGCGAGGAGCAGGACGGACGCTTGGCAACGTACCGCCAGCTATATCAAGGTGGGCGCCCGGGCAGCGCTGGGCCCCGGCGAGGGAGCACTGGGTTAGGGCCTGCCCCGGCCCGGTGACACCTGTCCTCTCCTGCCAGCGTGGACTGAGGGCCTGGACTGGTGTAACGCCGGCTGGCTGCTCGAGGGATCGGTGCGCTACCCGGTGCTCTCGACGCGCGCCGCGTGCGGAGGGCCAGGCCGGCCGGGCATCCGCAGCTACGGGCCCCGGGACCGCCGACGCGACCGCTACGACGCCTTCTGCTTTACCTCGGCGCTGGCGGGTGAGCGGGCTCTGGCAGCGCCGAGGGCGGGGCCTGAGGCCGGGGCGGGGCTTACCATCAGGGGCGGGGCCTGCGCTCGTGGGCGGGACCCACAGTCGGGGCGGGGCTTGTGGTCGGGAGGGGCGTGTCCGCCTTCCCGAGGCCCCGCCCTTCCACCGGCCAGCGGTTCTGGAACCACCAGCGTCTCGCTCTTGCCCGCAGCGCCCTGCGTGGGCGCTCGGGTTCCTCCCTCCCAAGCCCCGCGCCGCGCCGCACCCGACTCCGCTCCGGGCGGCCGGTGACCGGCTCTGGTCCCCAGGCCAGGTGTTCTTCGTGCCGGGGAGGCTGACGCTGGCTGAGGCCCACGCGGCGTGCCGGCGGCGCGGAGCCGTGGTGGCTAAGGTCGGGCACCTGTACGCCGCCTGGAAGTTCTCGGGGCTGGACCGCTGCGACGGAGGCTGGCTGGCCGACGGCAGCGTGCGCTTCCCCATCACCACGCCGCGGCCGCGCTGCGGGGGCCTCCCGGACCCCGGGGTGCGCAGCTTCGGCTTCCCCAGGCCCCAGCAGGCCGCCTACGGGACCTACTGCTACTCCAAAGAGTAGTGGCCTCCAGCGATCGGGAGAGTGGGCGAGCAACGGTGGGTCTCCCCTCACCCCTGATGAGGAGCGACCCTGTCCTGAGACCCTCCTTCGCGGACCCGAGCCGGGCGCCGTGGACCCCGCTGGCCCAGAGCTGGCGCCCTGGCGGTCCCCTGGGGCGTGATCCCCGGACCAGCTGATCGCAGGAAACGCGGGCCCCTAGGCGAGGTGAAGAGGCATCTGAGTGTTCACCAATAAAATAACCTGAGCACCTCTGTGTCTGATGAGGCTGTGGGGTCCGGGGGCGTGGAGTAAGTGCATGCCAGGGGCTGCCCCTGAGCCCAGAGCGCCCACTGCATGCCTGGGATCCCGCAAGAGGAGACACTTTACTGACCTTATGGTGGGTAGATTTGCAGATTATAGGGGTTTATGATGAAAAGGCACCCATAGAAAGAAGGAGAGGAGAGAGGAAAACACCAGCCAGGCCTGGGGAGGAGGGGGGCACAGCCACCCTAGCTCAGATGTGCGAAGCGGGCTTTCCCCCCCTATTCTTTAAACGTTTTTGTTAAAAACCAAGGCACAGACACTTAATAGTTTGGACCTACAAAAGGTCAGGTTTGGAGCTGGGCGTGGTGGTGCACGCCTTTAATCCCAACCCTTGGAAGGCAGAGGTAGAAGGATCACTGTGAGTTTGAGGCCAGCCTGAGACTACATAGTGAATTCCAGGTCAGTCTGGGCTAGTGTGAGACCCTACCTTGAAAACCAAAAAAAAAAAAAAGGTAAAAAGGTCAGGTTTGGGATGAAGAGTTGACTCAGGGGAAGTCTAAGGACCAGGATTCTATTCCCCAGTACCCAAGTAAAGTCAGATGCACAAAGTGGCACATGCATCTGGAGTTCACTTGCAGAGGCTAGAGGCCTTGGCATGTCCATTCTCTCTGTCTCTTTCTCTCTCATAACTAAATATTTTTTTAAAAGGTAAGATTTGGGCTGGAGTGATAGCTCAGCAGATAAGGCATATGCCTGCAAAACCTAATGACCTGGGTTCAGTCCCCAGTACCCATGTAAAGTCAGATGCACAAGGTGGCGGTTGCATATGGAGTTCCGTTTGCAGTGACTGGAGGCCCTGGTGCGCCCATATTCTCTCTCTCTCTCTCTCTCTCTCTCTCTCTCTCTCTCTCTCTCTCTCTCCTCTCTCTCTCTGCTTGCAAATAAATTAAAAACACTTTAAAAAAATAAAAATAATAAAAAAATAAAATAAAAACACTTTTTAAAAGGTCAGGCTTATCTCCATTGCCATTTCCCCTCTGTAACCAACCCATTCTATGGAAGTTCCAGGCCACTGTGTACCTGAATGGCACTCCTCGTGGGTCAAAGTGCCTCCAGTTCCTCCTGAAGACCAGCTGAGGCTTTTCCTAAGGAGTTTGTCCTTTGTCCTAAGGAGTTTGACTTTTTAGAGCCATGTCCATGGAGTCTGCACGACTTCCTTCTCTTCATCATCCCAGCACTAACTAGAGGCTGGGTCTGATGGTACACACCAGTCATCCCAGCCTTGGGAGACATGGGCAGGGTGGTTGTGATTAGAGGCCAGCTTGGGCTTCAGAATGAGATCTTTTCTCAAAAATATTGTTTTTCTTATAAACAGATAATGCATCTTGGGTCCATGTTTTCATTTCCCCCCACACCCCGCAGGGTCTCACTTTAACCCAAGCTGACCTAGAACTCAATCTATAGCTCAAGCTAATCTGGAACTCACTGTATAGTTAGCTTTGAACTCATGGTGATCCTTCTACCTCAGCCTCCTGAGTGCTGGGCTGGAGAGAGGGCTCAGTGGTTAAGTGGGCTTCCTAGGCAAGCATGAGGGCCTGAAACTTTGGAGTTCCTATCTCCAGATCCTAGGTTAGCAGCTGGGCATGGCCATGTGCATTGTCCTGCAATGGGAGCCAAGGGCAGGGAATTGCTCAGTCTCAGGAAAACTAGTATCAGTAAGAGACTCTGGATCACATAGAACCAGAGGATGAGTGATGGAGGGGGACACCCAGTGTTTGGCTCTGGCTACCACAGTCGAACAGCCCACCCACCACCTCTGGTGAGCTCGAGAAGCCTTGAAAGGGCACATATATATGCATATAGCACACACACATAGGAACAAGCAAATAAATGAAGGCAGGAGCAGCGATGCCCAGCAATTGTCAAGCACTTAAAGGAGAAGCTTACTGAGGTTTGTGGAAAAACTTCTGTTCCCTGGTTTTTTTAGGACCTTCCTCTTTGTAGCTCCCTCTCCTCATCTTTTCCTATGGACTTAATTACACACTTTACTGTATGAACAAATTGTGTGCTGGTCTCATTCCCCCGTGTTATCCTCTTACACCCCCTCTTCCCCAGCCCCGTTCTGCTGAGGGTCCTCCTCAGTGGAGTTGTTGGTATCCACCACAAGGTTATGACTTCATCATTTCTGGGGTGGGGGAGGGGCAATGACTCAGGATACTCCTTCCCACCCAGTGGCCCCATTGTCCTTGTTTGATTCAGGTGTCCCCCTCAAATGAATGTGTTCTAAATGATCAATCCCCAGCTGATGGCAGTTTAGGTATTAGAACCTCGCTGGAGCTGTGTTGTTGGGGGCGAGTTTATGGGAATTATAAACCAGTTTCCCCTTTCCAGTATTTGGCACACCTTTTTCTGCCTGTTTGCAGTGCTGTGGCGGAGGTGATGTCCACCCTTCTGCTCATGCCATCATCTTCCCTGCCAGGATGGAGTCTCCCCTCAAGTCCATAAGCCTATTCCTCCACAAGCCGCTTTTGCTTGGGTTCTTTATGCGCAGCAACTAGAAAGCTGACTGCAACACCCAAATAGTTTTTTTTTTAATTTTTAAAAAAATTTTTTAAATTTATTGTCCATACCAAATAGTTTTTTTTTAATTTTTTTGACAGTTCCCATAATTATAGACAATAAACCATGATAATTCCCTCCCCATCCCCACTTTTCCTCTCTCAAATCCACCCTCCATCCTATCCCCTCCCCTCTCAATTTTAGTCTATTTTGTTTTGATGTTATTATTATTATTATTATTATTATTATTATTATTTGGTTTTTCGAGGTAGGGTCTCGTGCTAGTCCAGGTGATGTCATTATTTTTTATTATGAAGGTCTTGTGTAGGAAGTGTCAGGCACTGTGAAGTCATGAATATCAAGGCCATTTTGTGTCTGGAAGTTTGTGTTATAAGCAGTTCTCCCCTTCCTTTGGCTCTTACGATCTTTCCACCACCTCTTCCTCAATAGACCCTGAGCCTCGGAAAGTGTGATAGAGATGTCCCAGTGCTGAACACCCCACTTCTTCTCAGCACTGTGGTATCTTTTGTGTTATCCCAGTGGTCACCACCATATGAAAAGAGAAGATTCTCTAGCCAAGAGTGAGAGTAGCATTAATATATGGGTATGCACATTTAATAAGTGCTTATAGTGCAGTTTGGTGGGCACAATATATGCATTTAGCCAGACAGCAGCAGGGTCTGCTGCTTACTCCCCTGGGGCTCATGACCTCCCTGCCATAGCCCATAGTCTTGGGAGACTCTACCTTCTATGTGCTCTGCCAGCCTGAGTGTGCGCGCCATGCAGGCAGTGCAGCTGCGTGACAGGTGAGTAGAGCAATGGACGCACTTGCTGTGTGAGCTAAACTTGCTTTCCAGGGACATCATGTGAGGGACAGGGGAGAATGGCAGGGACAGCACCTTCAGTAACCATCACAAAGCAAAGAGGACATTTGTGCCAGCTGCTAAACTTTGGCTTTCTCAGGTTGGTCATGGAATAATAATGTCTGGCTCCTGGGTTTGTTATGAAGCTTGGCATTGAATGGCTGGCACACTCAGGAGGCACTTAATAAGGTACCTGGGATAAGAACTATTGGAGATACTTTGGCAACGGTCATTCTCTTTCTTTTTAAAAATGTATATATTGTTTTGTTTTTCAAGGCAGGGTCTCATTCTTGCTCAGGCTGACCTGGAATTCACTTTGTTGTCTCAGGCTGGCCTCAAACTCTTGGTGATTCTCTTACCTCTGCCTCCTGAGTGCTGGGATTAAAGGCATGCACCACCACGTGAGGCTTAAAAATATTTTTATTTATTTGCAAGCAGAGAAAGAGAGGCGAGGCAGATAGAGAAAATGGGTACACCAGGGCTTCTAGCCACTGCAAACCAACTCCAGATGCATGCACCACTTTGTGCATCTGACTTTATGTGGGTATTGGGGAATTGAACCCGAGTCATTAGGCTTTGCAGGCAAGTTCCTTAACTGCTGAGCCATCTCTCCTGCCCTCATTCTCTTTCATAATCTGAAAATAATCACTGTTCAGGTTCTGGCCTGTGCTTTTCAGGATGAGCTAGACCATCACTGCTCAAAGGTCAACCTCTGGTTAACAAGGGGGTGCTTCTCCAAAGTCCGTTGCTAGACCAGCCACTACCTCAAGTCTCAAGTACCATCCCACTGATGCCCTGGCTCACACGGAGCATCTCAGCATTCCTAAAGCCCAGGAGAATGACTGGGAGTAGGAGGCCTGCCTGGGATCCAGTGTGAGACTGTCTCTGAAGACTGTCCCAGTCACAAGGGGCAGGAGACAACAATCCTGCTTTAGCCTGGTGCTGGAACTAATTGACCAAGCACCAGGAAGGGCAGGCTAGATCCTGGGGCAGACTCCTTTCCATTGTTACTGGGTGTCCTAAGTTCTGGCCTATATGATGAAGTTAGAGCCCCAGGAAGCCAAGATCCTGCAGCAGGAAGACAGCTGGTTTTTCAGTCCCATGTCAACAGCGTTGGCCAAGAGACCACCTGAAGCTGGGCATGGTGGCTCACGCACTTGAGAGGCAGAGGTGGGAGAATTGGAAGTTCAGGGTCATCTTGAGCTGCATAGCAATTCCCAGGCCAGACTAGGATATATATGACCCTGTCTCAAAAACAAAGACAAAACCCCCGGGGAGAAGAGAGTCATTCTAGTCAGCTGTGATGAGCTTCCTATGTGCAGGAAATGACCTCCCACCCACGCTCATGCAAGAGCCCTAACTGACCTCAGCAGGTCACAAAGGAGGAAAAAAAGAGACATGAAAGCAGGAGGGAGACTTCTTGGGAAGCAGGGGTTCAGTGGGAAGGGTGAGCGGATAAAGGAGATGAATGTAATCAAAATGCATTACATACATGAATGAAATTGTCAAGATATGAAAGGGAAAGAGGGACGATTTGGTGCATGATGTGCCTGCTGTCAACTCTAAGTACCTGAGTTTGGGTCTCCCCCAAAGCTGGAAGCTGTGGCATACATGTTCCTGAACATGCATACACATACACACACACCAAATATATAACTTTTCAAAAAGTTTTTCAAGGTAAGGTCTCTCTCTAGCCCAAGCTGACCTGGAATTCACTATGTAGTTTCAGGGTGGCCTCAAGCTCCCCTCTGCTTCCCAAGTGCTGGGATTAAAGGTATGTGTTACCATGCCAGGGGAAAATAAATAAATTTTTAAAATAAAAAATAATTTTTAAGCTCAGAAAGAAAAATAAAGAGAGAGGGAGGGGCTGGGGAGATATCTCAGTGGTTAAAGGCACTAGCTTACAAAGCCTGCTGGCTTGGGTTTGTTCCCCAGTGCCCACACAAAACCAGATGTATAAAGCAGTGCATGCATCTGGAATTCATTTGTAAGAGCAGGAGGCCCCGACACACCCATGTTCTTACTCTCTCTCCTCACAAATAAATAAAAATATTTTTTTAAAAAAAGAGAGAGAGGGAGACTAGGGAGACGACTCAGTTATTAAAGGTGCTTGTTTGCAAAACCTGTTGGCTTGGGTTTAAACCATCAGTACCTATGTAAAAGCCAGATGCACAAAGTAACACAAGCATCTGGAGTTCATTTGCAGCAGCAAGAGGCTCTAGTGTTCTCTCGCTCTCTTTCCTCATAAATAAATAAAAATAATCAAGAGAGAGAGGGCAGGAGGGAAGGAGGAAGGGAGGAGAAATGAGAAAAGAAAAGAAAACGGGGTCACTGTTTTCTGTGAAGCTTCCCACATTCTGGGTTTGGCTGAGAGTCCCCTTACAATGTCATTTACCATGTCCCTCTGTCCTCTGTGACTATATTTAGAAGTCTGATTAAATTCCATTTATGTTTTCCCCAGGAATAGTCCATAAATGATATTGTAAGCTTCTTTTGTCACACCAGGAGGCATGCTGTGGCTGGAGGTTCCACTTCAGGGATGCTAAGGTGACCAGCACACTTATAAAGCCAGTCTGACCCATTCTTCATGCATTTTCCCAACTGTTTGTTTCCTGTGCCCCCCCCAAACAAACCATCTCAAGCTGTAAGAGGGAACTCCTGAAGCTGCCAGCGGCTGCGGGGATCCTGGGCTTCTCATCCCCCGTCTCTGCCTCTAAGTCACACAGTGCCTCTGCCTCCCCTGCATGCGGCCATGTCTCCTCTCCTGTCTCTCAGAAGGACACAGCCTGGTATTTGCCCATCTTGTTTAATCTAGGATGGTCTCATCTTAAAGTCCTTAACTGAATAAAGTTAAGGAATGTGTCTGTGGGCTGGAGAGATGGCTCAGCAGTTAAGATGCTTCCCTGCAGAGCCTGATTACCCAGCTGTCGGGAGCTGCTTATTGTGCCTTAACTGCGCTGATGCCATTTTGAAGGTCTCTGCCATTTTCCCTACTAACCAAAGCTAAGTTTCTATTTCTCTGCTTAAGTTTACTTTTTCCACCTGCGAGGCTTCCTCCTAGAAATCACAGGTCACTTAGCAACCCAGCTACATAAGTTCCTACGTAAGCCATACTTCCTCCTGCGAGAGGGTTTATAAGCATTTGCTGGAGCTCCAATAAATCGAGACTTGATCAGACACCTGTCTTGTCTCCATTCTTCATGTCTCTTGTCCCTTTTCATTCTCACCCTCCCTTAGGGTCTTTGTTGACTGACCTGCAGGCCGGGTCACCCAGCTTCAATTCCCCAGTACTCACGTAAAGCCAGATGCTCAAAGTGGTGCATGCATCTGGAATTCTGGAGTTTGCAGCAGCTGGAGGCCCTGACATAACCATTCTCTTTCTGTCTCTGCTTGCAAATAAAATAAATACATAAATATTTTTTTAATTTAAAAAGCAAAAACAAAAATAAAAGAGTGCAAAACAGCTAGGGGCCTGGCTTAGCAGGAAGGGCATCTGCTGCTTGAACTTGACCTGAGAACAAGCCAGCAGACCAGAGAGCTGTGGGGCTCAGTGACTGAACATGGCAGTTCTGATGGGGTATGGAGAGAGAGAGAGAGAGAGAGAGAGAGAGAGAGAGAGAGAGAGAGAGAGAGAGAGAGAGAGACTCATCTCAAGGAAGTATACAGATAAGCCTCCTCTCCAGGTATTGTAGCAAAATGAGCATGAGCTCACTGCTCCCCCTCCCCTATTCATTGTTACATTCTGCAGGCCACAGATGGCCAGTCCCATAGCATGAGGTGAGAACCTACTAGAGTTTTGAAGTTCAGTGAGACAAAAGAAGTAATTGCTTTAACTGTGATAAAGAAGTTAGGAAAAGTTGAGGCCAGAGAATACCTGGTGAGGTTTATCTGAACTTCTCCTGGAACCCATTGTAAATGTGTGAGTTGCTAGGTGCTTGTAATTTACATGCCTAAATGTCACGTACACATCTCTGTATCCTACTATAAAATCTCTTTGTAACTGGGGTTTGGAGCCAATGTTTCATTTATGCTTGGACCACCCGGGCCCGGGTGTAAATTAAACTCCCCTCTCCTCTTGCTGCAAAGGCTTTGTCTGTTTGTTACTGGATATTTCTACAACACAGGAATCAAGGCTCTGACCCTGCTAGGCCTGAGGGCACTGGCAACCTACATTCACCAGCTGTGCCCACCTCCACCTCTTGCTCCTGAGCCCACAGTGTCAAGCTGTCTCATTAACTTTTTCTGGGACACAAGAAAAAATGTCTCTTCACACCAGAGAGGGCATCCAATGGCAGACCAAGCAATTCCTCCTAAGTATAATTCAGTGGGTTAAGTTAATTGGGGCTGTGATTTACAGAAGCATGAGTGTCCCAAACAGTCACATCAACAAAATGTAGATATGACAAGCTTGCCCATAACTGCTTTGATGGAGTCACCTCTTCCACCCACCATGAACTGTAGCACCTCCCAAGGCCAAGTGCAGCTGGGGAACAACATACAAGAGGAGGAGGGAGTGGCTAGATGACCCTCCCCATGCCCCCCTTCTATGAGGAAAAGTCAATCATCACAGCCCTGCAGGTAGCCACAACTGCTCTGACCAAGATGCTAATGGCTCCCCAACACTAACTCTTTGGAGCAGTGGCTCAAAATATATTTTGATTTTGAAAAACAACTGGTTTCAGATGTGCTATAAAACGACATACCATGACTATTATGGGGGTAGCCATATGCTCTCTGATTGGATTTGAGGGACTTGGTACTAAAAACCTGTGGCTGAGGGCAGGAGAGATGGCTCAGCGATTAAGGTGCTTGCTTGAAGAACCTAATGACCCAGGTTTGATTCCCCAGCCAGTACCCACGTAAAACCAGATGCACAAAGTGGTGCATGCATCTGGAGTTTGTTTGTAGCAGCTGGAGGCCCTGGTGCACCCATTCTCATTCTTTCTCTCTCTCTCTCTCTCTCTCTCTCTCTCTCTCTCTCTCTCTCTCTCTCTCTCTCTGCAAATAAATAAATAAAAACAGAAATCCGGGTGAGACCCTTTAATAAAAAACCCTATGGCTGGAGAAGTCATAGGCCTGGGAAGGAAGCTTTCACTGTTGTTGGGCTAAATGCAGGTGCCATGCCCATCAAACCACTCTCTAAGTTTTTACATCTGTGCCCACAGCTTAGCGCTGCTCTCACCTTTCCTTAGAGAAGCTCCTGTCGCAGTTGGTGGTGACTCCCAGGGAGATTCAAAACTCAGGGAGCTGAGACTAAGTGACTATGGGGTGCTCAGTGCTTAATGAGACACACCCCTCCTGAGCTCAGGGAGCAACGTGGGAAAGGAGGAAGAAGAATGAAAGTCAGAGGATGGGGAGGAGTGCTGTGGAATGCTGTCTCCTGGACATGATGTGACCTCACAGCCACTCTTCCTACCTTCACAAGACCTGCACAGTAATGGGCCCATCAACACTCTGTCAGGGATGATGGAGGGGGCCTTGAGGCCCCCATCCCTGCCTGAGGAGTGATTGGCAGTTAATGGTTGCTAGGGGAGCAGGGGGCATTTTTATCAGTGTCGCAGCAACTTGTAAATTTCGCATGCTTATGCAGGCAACCCCAATTAAACTCAGTGGGCAACACACACATGAAAACAAAAGATATTAAACTAGAAGAGGAATTAATTGGGAGGAAGAATGGGTTTATTGGAAGGAGGATGAGGAGGGGGGATTAAGGAAGATAGCGGGAGAGGATTATGATCAAATCTATTATAGATATATGTATAAAACTTGTCAATTAAAAAAGTTATAGAGTACACACCTTTAGTCCAAGCACTTGGGAGGCAGAGGTAGGAGGATCACCGTGAGTTTGAGGCTACCCTGAGGATGACATATTAAATTCTAGGTCAGCTTGGACTAGAGTAAGACTACCTAAAAAAAAAAAAGTTACAGGCCAGGCGTGGTGGCACATGCTTTTAATCCCAGCACTGGGGAGGCAGAGGTAGGAGGATCACCATGAGTTCAAGGCCACCCTGAGACTACATAGTGAAGTCCAGGTCATCCTGGACTAGAGCGAGACTCTACCTCAAAAAAACCAAAAAAAAAAAATTTACAGTGGGCAGGAGAGATGTCTCAGTGGTTAAAGGTGCTTGCTTGCAAAGCCTGATGGCCCAGGTTTGATTCTCCAGTACCTGCAAAGAGCCAGAGGCACATAGTAGTGCATGGGTCAGGAGTACATTTGCAGCAGCAGAAGGCCCTGTGTGCCCATTCTCCCTCTCCCTCTCTCTCATAAATAAACCAATATTTTAAAAGTTATAAACAAAAGATCATACCAACTGGGCATAGGGTCCATACCTGTAATCCAGCACCCAGAAGCCTGAGGTAGGAGGATCCTGAGTTTGAAGGGAGGTAAGAGGGAGGGAGGGAGAGAGGGAGATCTGAGTGTCCATCAGCTCACAGTCAAGGTGATGCTGTTCTGCAGAGCATGTGCCCGTGTCACTTTTCCTCCACCGTGAAGGGCACTCTCTAGGGAAGTTCACAGGGCACCGTTTTCTTTGTGCTCTGAATACCAGTGCTGATCAGGGCACTTGGTCAGTGCAGATACATCTGTACCTGGAATACATCCTAGGGAGAGCATGCTGGTTCCGCCTCAGATCACAAAAGACCCATGGCAGTCAACATGTCCCCTGGGCCTGGGTGGTCTCCTTCAGGGCTGGCACTGTGGTGAGGATCAAGACTTCAGCTGTGCAGCATAAGATTAGCCTCGGGAGAGGTGGTCCTTCCTGGAGCCCTGGCATGGTCTTCATAGTCAGTGCCGTGGTGACTCCATTAGTGGGCCTGTCCTGGCATGGATGGGATGATGACTGACTGGATGTCCCTCTCCCTTCTCTGGTGACTGAAATGGTGCTGGCATAAAGCATAAGGATCTGCATGCCTGCCCACTCCTACCAGAGTGCCCGTAGGCCTCTGCCACAGACCTCCCAGTCTCCAAACTGGCAACCTTGCTCTTTCTGGATACTGCCCAACCAACCAGGTCCTAGCAATCCTCAGGGGTGAGCCCAGGTACCCACAGAACTGGGACCACTGCTGGCACTAGAGAAGAGATATAACATATAGCTTGAAACCCCCCTTCTGGGAGGATTCCAGCCACTTTCCCCTCTACCCACCTGGTAGGACGGACCCACCCAACACCTGGGTTCCTCTCCTGAAGTCTGGTCACAGGCTATGGGGTGAGCCAAGAGAGGAATGGGTGTAAAAAGAAAGGTGGGGTCTCAGCTGCCTGAGAGTAAGGCTCATTGTGCCCTCTGAGCCCACCCACACCCACTCACAAGCACACTGCACCACATGGCTGCTAAGCCTCATGTACTCATAATGCAGAGGCTCTGAAAGTTCCTAGACCTTGTCAGGCAGTGGGACAGTTAAAAAAGAAATCATTGAGGGCCAGAGGAATAGCTCAGCACTTAAGGCACTTGCCTGCAAAACTTAACAACCCGAGATCAATTCCCCAGTTCTCATGTAAAGCCATATGTGCAAAGTGGTGCATGCATCTGGAGTTCGTTTGCAGTGGCGGGAGGCCCTGGTGCGTTCATTCTCTCTGTCTCTAGCTCTCGCTCTGCTTGCAAATAATAAAATCATTGAACATGATAATGGCCCAGTGGAGTTCAAATCTAGGACTCTCAGAGGGATTTTTGTTTTGTTTTTTTGTTTTTTGTTTTCATTTCAAGGTAGGGTTTCATTCTAGCTCAGGCTGACCTAGAACTCACTCTGTAGTCCCAGGCTGGCCTCAAATTTACAGTGATCCTCCTACCTCTGCCTCCTAAGTGCTGGGATTAAAGGTGTGAGCCACCATGTCCAGCTGACTCTGGGAATTGTTGTAGCATCTGCCTCAGTTTCCCACCAGAGAGAGAGAAAGCTGAGACATTCAGTTGCTAAGGCCACCAGCCCTGGTGGAGAGTGGCTTCCATGCATTGTCGCTTCCCCTCCGCTAATGGCTAGCTCAGTCGGTAGAGCATGAGACTCTTAATCTCAGGGTGTTGGGTTCAGGCCCCACGTTGGGCGCCAAACTGTCATTCTGCCTCCGGGGGTGCCTTTAGCGGCTGTGGAGGGGAAGGTCGCTGCTTCGCTGTCTCAGGGAAGTTCCACAGAGCTGGGGGCTGACGCAAGGTGTAGTCCGGTGAGGTACAGACATGAGCAGATTGTATAGTGTATTCATGTGGTTCTTTATTCAATGGGGGGAGTTCACAATTATGGGGGAAGGAAGCCAGGGGGATGAGGAATAGGGGAGAATTAAGGGGATTGGTTAATCAGGGTGGTGAGTTAGCGGTCTGCAAGGGGATAGGTGAGTGCAGACAACCTGTGAATACCTAATTTGTATAATTGGGGGGCCTGAGTGGCGGGAAATACGTGATTTTAGCCACGGTCTGTGGGGATGGGTTTAGGGAAATTTGTTACTTGGGTCTGACACCCATTGCCAGTCATGCTGAGATGGGAATGCCAGGTTCCTGTGGCTTGCTTTGGGGGTTCGGAGTCAGGGTTGACGGAGCTGGGAAACGCCTACCGAATTATCGGGGTTTCACCTGCTCAAACATCCTTAACCCTTTGTTCTCCATGCCCTCACTTAGCAGTGCCAACAAGCAGTTCCCGACATCGCATAAGCTCACCAGTGCTTGGGCCAAGCCTCCTTCTGCGGATAGAACTCCACCCCTGGTCAGTAGATACCTGCCGCCGTCTCAGGTGATGCTAGGGCTGGAGTGGCTCTACTCCAGCTGTGGTAGTTTGAATGTATGTCCCCCATAGACTCAGGTGTTTTATTAAAACTTGGATCTCCAGCCACCTGGATGGAAAAGGTGTCACTGTGGGCAGATCCTGGGGTCCAGCCCTAAGGAGTGTTTGGGGGTGGATATGATTTCCAGCCTAAAGGTATGCAGAACAGTCTAAGCTTGGCCTAGGTCCCTGCTGCTTGCTGTTCCTTTGTGCTTGCTTGTGGTGCTACTGTTTAGTGGTGTCTCTCTGCTTGGATCTGTCATGAAACTTCCCCTGGATCTGTAAGCTGGAAATCAACCCCTTCCTCCCATAAGCCGTGTGTTTGGAAGTTCATCCCAACAGTGTGAAACTGACTACAACAGTCATCTTCAGGAGCTGGTTTGTGCCCTGTGGAGTGTCCAAAGGTGACCGACAGTTTAAATTTTTACTCATTATGAATTCATGGAATTTTCATGTCTCTTACAGTCACTTTTCATTTTAATGCTGAGTTTGGTCTGGGGGCCAGATGGTGGGAGTCTTCTGTTAAATCCTGTGACATGGCCTTGACTCTCAGGCATGAAAGTCTCCAAAGACTCCTTATTCCTGTTAGTGAGAAGCGCTGTGTAGAGACCGCAGTACGGCTGCAAGGACTGGAAGGTCCTGGGGCTGAGCCTTGTCAGTAGACATAAGACCCTCCTTCCTTCCCTCCTTCCCTTCTTCCTTCCCTCCTTCCTTCCCTTCTTCCTTTTTCTCTTCTTCCTTCTTTTCTTCTTTTCCTCCTTCCTTCCTGCCTCCCTCATTCCTTCCCTCCTTTCTTCCCTCCTTTGTTCTTTCCCTTCCTCCCACCTACCTTCCTTCCTTCTTTCCTTCTTTATTCTTCCCTCTCTCCCTTCCCAGGCCTGATTGAGGGAAAGCTCTGTTAGCTCTTAGAAGCCCAGGAGTGCCTATCTTATTTCTGTTGTGTTTTTTTTTTTTCGGGTAGGGTCTCACTCTAGCCCAGACTGACTTGGAATTCATGATGTAGTCTCAGGGTGGCCTCAGGCATTCGACCATGTCCCCTGAGGTGTCTCTATTCAAAGTGCTAAGAATATTCCATGTGGTTTTGCTCTAACTTCATATACAATTAGCTGTGTTTCTGTTCATTGTAGATTTAAAGGGATTGTTTCCGTTGTTTTTTTTCCTTTTTTTCTTTTCCTTTTATCATTTTTTTGAGGAAGGGTCTCACTCTAGCCCAGGCTGACCTGGAATTCCCTATAGTCTCAGGGTGGCCTCAAACTCATGGTGATCCTCCTACCTCTGCCTCCTGAGTGCTGGGATTACAGGCGTGCACCACCATGCCCACTGTCTTTCCCTTTTTAAGAAAACATTTTTGCCGGGCGTGGTGGTGCACACCTTTAATCCCAGCACTCGGGAGGCAGAGGTAGGAGGATTGCCAGGAGTTCAAGGCCACCCTGAGACTACAGAGTGAATTCCAGATCAGCCTGCACTAGAGTGAGACCCTACCTCAAAAACCAAAAAAAAATTTTTTTATTTATTTGGGAGCAGAGAAAGAAAGTGTAGACATGCCAGGGTCTCTGGCTACTGGAAACGAACTCCAGACATATGTGCCATTTTGTGTGTCTGACTTTACATAGGCACTAAGAAATCGAACCTGCGGCATAAGGCTTTACAAGCAAGTGTCTTTAATTGCTGATCCATCTCCCTGGCCCCCTTTTATTTTTATAATGTATATTTTAATTAATTAATTATATTTTCAAGAAGAAAGAGAAGGAGAGAGAGAATGGATATACCATTCTCCAGGTGCAGTAAATAAACTCCAGATGCATGCGCTACCTTGTGCTTTCTGTGGGCACTGGGGAATTGATAGAACCTGGGTCATTAGGCTTTGCAGGCTTTAATCACTAAGTCATTTTTCCAGCTCCCCCCCGCCTTTTTTTTTTTTTTTTGGTTTTTCGAGACAGGGTCTCACTCTAGCCCAGGCTGACCTGGAATTCACTATATAGTCTCAGGGTGGCCTTGAACTCATGGTGATCCTCCTACCTCTGCCTCCCAAGTACTGGGATTAAAGGCGTGTGCCACCACCCCCTGCTTAGTTCCTCTTTTTGAAATTTAATTCTTTCTAATTAAATTTTGTATCTCAATGATATAAAACATACATTTCCCCAACATCATGAGCCCTCAACAAAGTACCAGTGCCATCTTTCAAGTGAGAAACAGGAAGCTTGGAGGCACGTCATGGCATCAGAGGGGAGGGTGGGCGAGGTGCTCCAGAAAGACACCTGATGGGTGTGTTTCATGTTTTCACTTACCTGCACTGCCTTCAGCAGTGGGCACGCTGGTGGTCTCCTCTGCACCCATGGGCCTGCACCCATTGGCCAGGGTCTGGGCAGCTCAGGAAGACAGCTGGTCTCTGGGACTCCCCCAGGGCTCAGCTGCAGCCCCTGCAGCTGCAAGAGCCCTCAGAACTCCGCCCAGGCATTTCTATATCCCTGGCTAAGCAGGGTCCTGTGCTTCCTGGCTTCTTTCACAGGCCATCAAAGCCCCCATTCTCTGAATGCAGCTCAGCCCCTCCCATAGCCCATGGTATGGAACCCAGGTGCCCAGATGGCCATCCGGGCCTCACAGAAGAGCTTGGCTCCCTGCCCCCACCCATTCACTACTGCAGAAAAGGGTACACGAGTGGGAAAGACAGGCCCTCTCAATGCAACCATGGATGGGTGCCCAGTGAGCACCGCCCAGGACCAGCACTGGATATGGGTGCTTAGGAGGCAGGAACTCAGAGGGGCACCTGGTCTTCACCTCGAGCCG
The DNA here is from genome assembly GCA_004024765.1 of Zapus hudsonius. Taxonomy (NCBI): domain Eukaryota; kingdom Metazoa; phylum Chordata; class Mammalia; order Rodentia; family Dipodidae; genus Zapus; species Zapus hudsonius. Next base: position 14,453 of record PVHP010020488.1, on the reverse strand, counting down.
TGGCCATCGCTTTGGCCGGTGTGAGGATTGTTAGAGGATGAGTGGAGACTTACCCAGAGAGCCTGGGAAAGTGCCCACGCTGAGAGGCACCAGCTATGGGAACTGGGAGGAGAGCTGCCGCCTCCCCTGATCCCTCTCTCCCTGAGCCATGGCTAGAGGCTGGCAGGACTCTGGCTGTGCAGTCTGGAGACAGATCACTCCTGTGCTATAACGTGTGATCGGCCCTGCACCCCACCTTACCTCTTTATCCAGAAGACCCTATCAAAGACATTGTCACCGTTCACTGAGACAGGGGGCCCGGCTATAAAGCTGGCTTTCCTTTTCCCCCGCTGCCAGACAGTGCTGAAGACCCCAGTCTGATCTGTACAGGTTACACGGAGGTGACCTGGCCCTGCCACCTCTCAAAAGCCAAATAGAAATGGGGAGAGAGCATTGGGGAGATGGCTCAGCAGTTAAGGCACTTGCCTGCAAAACCTAAGGACCTGGGTTCCATTCCCGAGCACCCATGTAAATCCAGACACACTAAGTGGCACATGCACCTGGAGTTCATTTGCAGTGGCAGGAGGCCCTGGTGGGCCCCTTCTCATTATCTTTCTCCTTGCAAATAAATAAAGTAAATAATAAAGAAATGGGAGAGAGCTCAGTGGGTGAAGTACTTGCCCCCAACTATGACGACCTGAATTCAATCCCCGCGTGAAAATGCTGCCTGTGACAACCCGCACGTCTGATCCCAGTGTTGGGGAGCCAGAGACAGGAGGATCCCAGGCCAGTGAGAGACCCTGACTAAAAAAATGATGGAGCCCGGTGTGGTGGCACATGCCTTTCATCCTAGAACTTGGGAGGATGAGGTAGGAGGACCACAGTGAGAATTCAAGGCCAGCATGGGCTACAGTGAGACCCTACCTCAGGAAAAAAAGTGAACAAGGGTGGGGAATGGTAGCTCACACCTATAACCCTAACACTGAGGTTGAGGTAGAAAGATTATCTGGAGTTCAAAGCCAGAAGGGGCTACAACAGCCTGGGCTCGAGGAAGACCCATCTCAAAAAATAAAAATAAAACACAGGGGCTGGAGAGCTGGCTCAGCCATTAAAGGCACTCGCATGCAAAGCCTGACTGCCTGGGTTTGATTCCCCAGTACTCACGTAAAGCCAGATGCAGAAAGTGACCCACACGTCTGAAGTTCGAGGCTCAGGGTCTATTGCAGAAGAGGTGGTGGAAAGATTGTAAGAGCCAAAGGAAGGAGGACTTCTTACAACACAAACTTCCAGACACAAAATGGCCTTGATGTTCATGACTTTGCAGTACCTGATAATACCACACATAATGGGAGGAAAAGATGGTGATACCGAAACAAAACAGAGACTAGTTGAGAGGGGGAAGAGATATGGGAAGGGAGTAAATGGTTTATGGCCTATAATTATGGAATTATTAATAAAAAGTTTTGTAAAACTATAAAGAAGAAAGAAAAAAAAACAGCTGGGTGTGGTAGTGCACGCCTTTAATCCCAGCACTGAGGAGGCCTAGGTCAGAGTTCAAGGCCACCCTGAAACTACATGGTAAATTCCAGGTCAGTCTGGGCTAGAGAGAGACCTTACCTTGAAAAACCAAAATAAATAATAATTTTTAAAATATTTTATTTATTCATTTTCAAGCAGATATATATATATAGAGAGAGAATATACACACACACACACATATATATATATATATATATATATATATATATATATATATATATATATATATATAGAGAGAGAGAGAGAGAGAGAGAGAGAGAGAGAGAGAGAGAGAGAAAGAGCAATAGAGAGAGCACCAGGGCCACCACCTTGTGGGTCTGGCCTATGTGGGTCCTGGGGAATTGAACCAGGAGCCTTAGGCACTGGAGGCAAGTGCCTTAACTGATGAGCCATCTCTCCAGCCCTAAATAATAATTTTTAAAAAGGTAAACAATGAAGTGACACCTGAAGTTGTCCTCTCTCTGGCCTCTACAGGTATGAGCATACACATGCCCCTTCCTGCACACACGTGAACTTGCACTCACATGTACGCACACACAGAAATGGAGATAGTCAAGATGCCCAGCTCCCTAACTGCATAGAAGACCCTTCTGCAATGGCTGTCCCAGGTGCAGTCAGAAAAACTCAGGACCAGGCATGGTGGCGCACGCCTTTAATCCCGCCTCTCAGGAGGCAGAGGCAGGGGGATCGTTGTGAGTTCAAGGCCAGCCTGGGACTACAGAGTGAATTCCAGGTCAGTCTGGGCTAGAGCGAGACCCTACCTCGAAAAACCAAAACAGCAACAACAACACACTTGGGGTAAATGTCCCCAGCTGACAAAGGGCATTGAGAAGTGGTCACTTCCTCCTGGCTGGGCTCCTCCCAAAGCTCCAGTCCTCCAGCAGTCCCCAGGGGGCTGCTGAGCCCCTGTCCAGAGATCCTCCCAACGCCATCACCACCAAAGGAAGGTCACTGTGTCTTCTGCGGTCACAGCCAGGTTTCCTGAAGCAAGAACTCTGTTGCATGTGAGCTGCTGTCGGTAGGGTTGAATTACTGTCCCGGGGTTGTCTGGTCCAGCCTGGCTGGCTGGAGGCCAGTGGAGCCTCAGTGTGTGTGGTTGGGGGGGACAGGGACCCTCATACATGTTGAGGCTGTCCTGAGCATGTGTATTGGGGGGTATTGTAGCTACCAGATGCAAGTTGAAGGTGAGAAGACCTCCCTGCAGAGGCCTCAGATCCCCTGGCCACAGGAGAACTCAGGGACCCCAGTTCTAGGGCCCACATAGCAGCTGCTCACGAGGCGGCTTTTAGTTCATAGCTTAAGGAATGGAGAAACAGGTCTTGGCCAGCCTCTCCCGGAGGGAGCCTCACTGGCTGTCCCCTCTTCTGGCGTCCCTGCCTGGCGTTGCTGGGGAGCCACAGAGGCGACAGAGTCTGGGGCCAGGATCCTCCCTGCCAAGCCTCAAGGGTTGGAGAGGAGGGACTTTTTTCTTCTTCTTCTTCCAAGTTTCTAAAAGCCTTTTGGGACTAAATCCACAGCAGGGCAGTGGTGGGCATCGCTGGCGTCCAGGGAATGCTTGCAGACGGCTTTGCCCAGAGTCCCCCAGGAGAGGAGCCTGGGAACCCGAGCGAAGCGGAGAGGCCTCCTTGGCATTCCCTGCAGGCCACCCTTTGGCACCAAACTGCCCTCTGGGCCGCCCGCTCTCGGCTCCCAGCAACCCCTGTGCTCTGCACATTGGTTTGCAGCACCCGTCACGTCTGCTCCGCCTGGAAAGCCCACCTCTGCGCCCCCCACCCACCGCACCTCGTGCTCCAGGTTCTTCTTGACTTTTCTTACCCCTCGATTCTGCTGTCTAACGCCCTGCTGCAGTCAACTCCGCCTCTGCAGAGACCGTGCCAGCTAGCCGGGCTTCCTCCGGGAGCGTGCCCACCCTTCCTTGCCCCACCCCCCAAAAGAGAGGGTCTCAGTTTTACGGTCAGTGTTGTTCTTTCCAGGGGCAAAGCCTCCCATTATCCCTTCATCCTCCGTCCTATAAGTTTGAGCCCCTCCTCCCCCTCCCGCTCCCCCCCCCAGTGGGAAGTCCCTCCAGTTGTCTAACTTCCATCCTTCCAGCTGGAACGTCACCCTCCGGAGCCGCCTCCCCTCCTCCGGGCTCCCATCCCTCTTCCCCAACGCTGTCCTACTTCGCCTGTCCTTGCTGTCTGTCGCCACTGCCGCGGGGAACCGGTGCAGAAAGGCAGCGAGTCCCGTGACCGCACCGATCCCCCCCCCCCAGTGGCGACCCGAGGGCGGGGGCAGCGGGAGAGGGGGAAGGTGGGCGGGCGCGGGAAGAAAGGGGGTTTTGTGCGGCGCCCGGCGGGCGGGCGCCCTCGCCGCGTCCTGCGCGTCCGGCCTCCGCTCGCGCCCGCGCAGTGCGCCGCAGTCTTGGCCGCGGCTGCGGGACGCGCGGTGCGCCCGCTCAGGGGACCTCGCAAGGTGAGTGCGCCCGCCGTCCGCCCAGGTGGGACCCCGCCCCGGACCTCGCGGTGGCCGCGGGACGACCTGGTCCTGGGAACCCTGCTCTGTCTCTTTCTTGCTCTGTGACCTTGGACAAGTTCTCTGACCTCTCTGAACCTGAACTCCCTGGTCCTCGTGCGGGGACGAAGGTGGGCTGCAGAGCCTTGCGGGGTTCACCGACTCTCCCACCCCATCCCGAGCATCTGTCCGGGTGGCTTGCCCCCGGGTGTCCCTTAGAGACTTAGGACCCGCGGCCCGGGGGGGGGACGCTGGTGACCCACGCCACCGCTGCACCCTGGGGCTTGGCTCTGCGCAGCTGAGGACCTGGCCGCGTCCCCAGCGTCCCCGCACCCCCCGCAGACCGCGTTCGGGTGTACAGCAAGAGGACACCTGCGTGGGGTCCAGCGATGGTCCTTTGTGTCCCGCTTTGCAGGGCAGAAGCCGGTGGGTGGCTTGGCCTGGAGCCCTAGGTTCCCATCTGTGAGGTGGCATTGCTCTGGCTGGGTCCTCCCTGACCTCAGGCCTCTTCCCTCAACCCTGGCCTGTGAACAGTTCTCACTCCCACCCAGAAACTCAGCAGGACCCCACCTTCAACCCTCAGCTGTGAGCAGGCACCCCACAGTCCTTGGAGTCTGGCTACTTCTTTCTCCCAAGGGTCTGAGCTTGCCTGTGCCCGGGGCTCCCCACTGACTTCAGCATCCCACACTGTCCAGGCTGGGTGGATCCTGCAGAGCTGGGCTGGAGGGGATCCCCGCCTGGGAGAAGAGCTGGAGTTCCTGTCACTCAGGCTCAGGCTCAAGCCAGAGGGGATCGTGAAGTCAGAGCCCAGGAGGGCTTGAGTCAGACCCCCGGGGGACCCAAAGAGAAGCCTGGTCTATAGAAAGCCTTGCTGGCTGTTTAACCTCCATTTCTCCCCTGCCACCGTCCTGTCCCGCGCAGCCCGGGCTCTCTGCCTTCTCTCAAAGCTAGCCTGGCCCTTAGAGGTGATGCTGGACATTATTTCTGCAGCCCTGCCTCTCGGGAGCACCCCAGCCTGACATCTATCTGCTGGTGGCCCAGAGTCAGCCCTGTCCCTCTCTGCCATTCCTTCTTCAATCCCCAGTGTCACACCCCATGTCTCTTAGGAGAGAGTGAATACGCTGAGGTCTTAAGAACTATATCTTGGTCGTAGAGCTGGTGGCTAGGGGTAAGAGGAGGTTCCCCCCTTATTCGCACTCCCCAAGTGCACCCCCAGCCTGGGGCTTTCACACAAGGTGGGTGGGGGAAGGAGACCTGGGTGGAGGCCAGGCTGGCCAAGACAGGAGCTTTGTCCTAGCTGGCTTCCGAGCCAGGAGATCCGGTGGGAAAGCCTGTGCCAGGCAGAAGGGAAGGCTGGGAGCGAGGAGGGAGGGCTGGAGGATACTGGCCTCCAAGAAAAAGTTCTTAGGAGCAGTGCTGGGAGGGAGCCGGAGGAGGGGCCGGCAGGGAAGACTACAGCATCAGCTGGCCTGGCACCGGAGGGCATGGGACATCTAAGCATAGTTGTCCCTCAGTGTCTCGGGTAAGGACCCCCACCCTGCCGGTGGCTGGCTGGCTGTGCCCCCTCCTTACTTAGAACAGTGTATGTGCACATCGCCTGCCTGTCCTCTGTGCACCTGCACCCGCTCATGATGATTTGGAATACATTATGTGCATACATGCTGTGTTAATAGTTAGCACACTACCGTTTAGGGAACAAAAAGTCTGCGTGTGTGCGTATAGTCAGAGTGTTTTCCGGAATGTTCTGATGGGCAGCTGATGGGAGGCACAGCTTTGGAGGCCAAGTATCCAGGGAGCTAACTGAAGTATACCACCCACTCCGGGTGCTGCAAGCATTGACTGAGCACCTATTGTGTGTCTGGTGCTGCGCTCACTGGGTGGTTCCTTTTGCCTGAGGTGTAATGGTGGTGCCCTTTCACCGAGGCCCAGAGATGAGGAGGACTTTGGCTTGGGTAGAACAGCATGTTGACTAAGACGGCAGGTCTTAGCTCAGAGAAGGACTCAGAGGTGGACAGGGAGCTTCCCGGGATAGGATGCGTGGAGTCTGTGTGGTGTGGCCGGGAGCCAGAGGAAAGACATTCTAACCACATTTAAAATTATTTATTTCTTTATCTGCAAGCAGAGAGACAGACGAGAGGAGGGGAGGATGGGCATGCCAGGGCCTCCAGCCACTGCAAATGAACTCCAGATGCATGCGCCACAATGTGCATCTAGCTTACATGGGTGCTAGGGAACTGAACCTGGATCTTTAGGCTTTGCAGGCAAACGCCTTAACCGCTAACCACATTTTAAAAATCTTTCTTCCTCAAGTCCCTCCATCAGCTTGGGGCATGGCCCCCCTACTTCTGTCCCTGCTGGCAGCCCTAGCCCTGACCCAGGCCTCTGCAACCCTAGCCGATGACCTGGAAGGGGACAATTCAGGTAAGTATCCTCCTGAGGAGACAGAAGGGGCAAGCACTGTGGGGAACTATTCTGCCTACTGCAGAATAGGTCGTGTTGGGGACCACTGTAGACAAGGGAGTTTTAGGGTCAAAGGACCCTCGCTAGGGTGAAGGACCCAAGTTGGGACTCTGTGTGGGGCTCATAGCCCTGGGTGTGGCATAGCATTTTTTTCTCCAGGTAGGGTCTCACTCGAGCCCAGGCTACCCTGGAATTCACTATTCACTATAATTCTCGGGGTGGCCTTGAACTCATGGTGATCCTCCTGCCTCTGCCTCCCGAGTGCTGGGATCAAAGGGTGCGCCACCCTGCCCGGCTGTGGCATGGTATCTTGGCAGGATGTGTCCAGGCCCCGGTCAGGATCAGAAGTCAGGGACAAGGTAGGAGGGGGGCTCCAGGCTGCACCCCCACCCCACCCCTCCTGTCCGCAGAGGACCGCGCCTTCCGCGTGCGCATCGGCACCGGGCAGCTGCGCGGGGTGCTGGGCGGCGCCCTGGCCATCCCCTGCCACGTCCACTACCTGCGGCCGCCCGCGCTGGGCTCTCCGCGCGTCAAGTGGACCTTCCTGTCCGCGGGCCGAGAGGCCGAGGTCCTGGTGGCGCGTGGGCTGCGCGTCAAGGTGAACGAGGCGTACCGGTTCCGCGTGGCGCTGCCCGCCTACCCGGCGTCGCTCACCGACGTCTCCCTGGTGCTGAGCGAGCTGCGGCCCAATGACTCCGGCATCTACCGCTGCGAGGTCCAACACGGCCTCGACGACAGCCACGACGCGGTGGAGGTCAAGGTCAAAGGTGTGAGAGGGCTAGAGAAGGGAGGAGAGGGAGGACTCCTGTCCCCTGGGAGCCAAGCCGGGGAGGGAGGAGGGATGGAGAGCAAACCGGGCAGACAGGATTGGAAGAGGGAGGACGACAGTGTCTGGTTACCTGAGGTCTCTCTGGGAATTCTACCTACAGTCTAGCTGTAGGGTGTACCGATTTGGACTTTTTTTTGCAAGGAGGGGAGGGGAGATGGTGTGTGCTGAGTGACCCCCAAGCTCAGGAGTCCTCTCTGCCCTTCAGGGGTCGTCTTTCTCTACCGGGAGGGCTCTGCCCGCTATGCTTTCTCCTTCGCTGGGGCCCAGGAAGCCTGCGCTCGCATTGGAGCCCGCATCGCCACCCCCGAGCAGCTCTACGCTGCCTACCTGGGGGGCTATGAGCAGTGTGATGCTGGCTGGCTGTCCGACCAAACAGTGAGGTGGGCTGGGGCTGGGGACCAGGGGCATGTTTGTCTCAGTGCCCCCTGGGGCTCCCTGCATGTGGCATGCTTCCCTGCAGAGCCTTGCAGTTCCTCTTGCAGTGGGCTGCATGCGGCAGGGTACCAGTAGGGGCCACATGGGACTGTTATCTAGTCCTAGGCCTCTGTCCCCCCCCCAGGTATCCCATACAGACTCCCAGAGAGGCCTGCTATGGGGACATGGATGGCTACCCCGGCGTCCGGAACTATGGAATGGTGGACCCCGAGGACCTCTATGATGTCTACTGCTATGCCGAGGACCTAAACGGTGATGATCGGGAGTGACCGGGTCTTCTCCAGCACTGCCCTTGGGTGCTCCCGGGGTGCCTCACACTCCCTTGTGTGTTTATAAGGAGACAGGCTGCACAGGAAGGTCATAAGTGTCCCCTCTAAACAGTAGTGCCCCAGAGGCGAGCTCTAGCAGACCTGATAGGTGGGCAAGTTGCAGCTCCCTGGTGCTCAGTGCGCAGGACTGCAAAGAGAGGATGTGTCCAGGCTCCTCTGAGCACTGCTCTCCATCTTTGGTTCTGTGACCCTCTGAGGTCATCTGGTAGGCCAGGTGCCCCATGGCACACAGAAGGAGCTTGTCAATCATCTGTGGGAGTCCAGGATGAAAGGAAGGGCCACTGCTATGACTGCCTGGTGACCCAGCCCTCTCTTACACAGGAGAGCTGTTCCTAGGCGCCCCTCCAGACAAGCTGACATGGGAGGAGGCCCGGGCCTACTGCCAGGAGCGAGGGGCACAGATTGCCACCACAGGTCAGCTGTATGCAGCCTGGGACAGTGGCCTGGACCGCTGCAGCCCTGGATGGCTGGCCGATGGCAGTGTGAGGTACCCCATCGTCACGCCCAGCCTACGCTGTGGTGGGGGCCTGCCTGGGGTCAAGACCCTCTTCCTCTTCCCCAACCAGACTGGCTTTCCTAATAAGCACAGCCGCTTCAATGTCTACTGCTTCCAAGGTGAGCAGCCCCCAGGTCTAGCCCCGCTCTCACCAGCTTTGGAATTTGCCAGAAGGGGGCTGGCAGTGTCCTGCTTGTCACTCTGAGTCTGGGCATGCACCCTGGCTGGGTCTCTCAGCTGTGTGACCTCTGTATCACCCCACCTGCCTCCCCCTCAGGAGTCTGCCAGTTTCAAAGCTGCCTCTCCAAAGGAGGCTGTCACGTTGCCATGTCCTCTGCCCGCTTAGTGGCAGGACCCAGATAACGGGCACTCGCAGTAGTGACCGCTCCTCTTCTTCAGTAAACCCACTGCTCCAGGAACTTCCACAAGGGTTAGCATTACCTAGAGCTTACAGGTGTCAGACCGATGCACCGACATGACACTGTCCCCAGGGCCTCAAGGACAGCTGGGTGGCTGCTGAGCCTGAGCCAATGGAGTGTGAGGGACAGGGAGGTGACAGTGAGGACAGTGGGAGCAGGCGGGGCATGGGGCAGTGGGCACAGGTTTTCTGGTTGGGTGGAGCAAATCTCGTTGGAACAGGTCACAGGGGGAAGGACACACTGTCCTATCTGGCCTGGCTGGACACACACACACCCACACACCCACACACCTTTGGGGGCTCTTAGCTCAATTCCCTGTGCTGTGGGGTTTGTGCTCTGGGTTCCTTCCCTCAAGGGCAAGGTAACCATCCTGAAACCCTGAGTGGACACAAAGGAGGGGCCGAGCTTCTCAGAGGGTAACCTTCACATATCCTGCCTGCACTAGCCCCAGCTGGGGGGAGGGGGGGTCCACCCCTTCTAGCCTCCCCTCTGCACCCCTACTCAAGGGAGCCACTCCCTGCCCCATCCCCAGCATTCCTGACATCTCCAAAGGGCAATGTCCCCAGCTTTGTCTTCTGACTTCTGTTCTTCTGTCAGAACATCAGATTGTATTCATCCATTTTTTGCATCTGGGCTTGAGGTGGCCTTGAAGGTGGCAGTCTACTCGTTTCCTCTGCTCTGTGCCCTCGGTGCCCAGACAATGCTTAGTGTGGCACCCCAGTAATGCTCAAGGAGATGGGTGATGATGTTCCTCCCACGGTGCTCCCTAGGGAAGCTGAGGGAGATTCCAGAGCATTCTAGAGTCTTCAGGAGTCTAACCTGAACCCTCACACACAGGCCATGACCTGAAGGCTCAGCTACCCATTCAGCCTTTCCTCCTGTTACAGATTCTACCAGCCCCTCTGCCATCTCTGAGGCCTCCAGCCCAGCCCCCAACCCTGGCTCTGATGGACTAGAGGCCATTGTCACAGTGACAGAGAAGCTGGAGGAACTGCAGCTCCTGCAGGAACCTGTGGAGAGTGAGTCCCGTGGGGCTATCTACTCCATCCCCTTCGTGGAGGATGGGGGAGCGGGAAGCTCCACCCCAGAAGACCCAGCAGAGGCCCCTCGGACCCGCCTAGGTAACCAGCCACAGGCCCTGGGTTCTCACCTCTTGAAAGCTTAGGGGCAGGAGGGTAAGCCCAGGAGGCTGCTGGGATTCCCTGTCCTTTCCCAGCCGTTCCACGGTGCAAAGCGTCTCTGCTGTTCCTCTCCCAAACCTGGTCTTTCTAGTACATTCTACCCCCAATGTTCTGGGGTTGGAGACACTTGGATTAAGGGGCTGCTCCCTGGGAAGTAGAGATGTCCCTCGTTTGCTCTCTGTCCTCTGTGTCACCTGCCCCAGACACACTAGATGACAGCTCACAGAGGCTTCTCACGGTTCAGCTCAGGTTGAAGTCCTCCCTTGAGAAAGAACCCCTGTCCTAGAGGAGGCCCCTCCTACCTCCCTCCCTCCCTCCCTCTTTCCCTCCTTCCTCCTCCCTCCCCGCTGGCCCTGGAAAACGCTGTCCCTGGTGCTGAACTGCATGTGCTTTGCCCAGAATTGGAAACGCAATCCATTGTCCTGCCCACTGGATCCTCAGAAGAGGAAAGCCTGGCCCCGGAGGAAGCAGAGAGAGACAAGGATGAAGAAGAGATCCAAGAGGAGGAAATCGTGGAGGAGGAGGAGGAGGAAGAGGAGGAAGAGGAGGAGGAGGACCTGTGGCCATGGTCCAGTGAGCTCAGCAGCCCTCTCCCCACGGGGCAGTTGCTCTCCCCACAAGCCGGGACTGTCCTGCATCTGGGTGCGTCTGATGGAGAATCAGAGGCCCCCAAGCCTCCAGGGGTCCATGGACCACATACAGAGACTCTGTCCCCTCCTGTGGAGGGGAGCCTGGCCTCCACTCCAGATGGGACAAGAGAGGTGGGGGAGAAAACTGGGAGTCCTGAGCTCTCTGGGGGCCCTCTAGGAGAGAGTGAGGAGACAGGAAGCTTTGAGGATGTCCCTTCCCTGCTTCCCATCACATGGGCCCCTGAGGGTGCCAGGGAACTCGAAGCCTCCTCAGAAGAGAATTCTGGAAGAACTGTCCCAGCAGGGACCTCAGTACAGGCCCAGCCGGTGCTGCCCACTGACAGTGCCAGCCAAGGTGGAGTGGCCGTGGCCCCCTCATCAGGTAACTCTGCCCAGGACTCAGTGTCCCCCTTCCTTCTTTTTCTCCTCCTGCAGTTCTGGGTCACCTGACCTGTAGGCCTTTAATCTGCCATTGCCCCAGACCCTCTGGTCCTTGGCTTACCTGACTCTCCCTATGGGTTTCCACACTTGGATACCCGCCTTGTGACTCCCATCCCAGCTCTCTCTGTTCCTTGCCTTAGGACCCTGGTGACCCTTCCTGCCCTCAGAACCTCTGTCTAGGCCTCACATCTCACTGGCCCCCCAGAACGTCCTCATCAGGGTAGCCTTATGTGTTGTACTCTATGGACCAGGCCCATACTCCGCTGCTCTCTCCCTGTTCCCTGTTTGCCCTCCCTCCAGCCACCTGACCACCCACTGACCTCAGGGAAGCCTGAGAGACCACCCTCGTCCCTCATGGGTCCAGGAGAACCCTCACCCCACAGAGCCTTAAGTCACTACTTCTGTGAAGTATTTGTGTGTGAGTGTGAGTGAGTGTGATTGTTCCATGGAAAACAAGCCTTGGAAATAAATCTCTATTAAGTGCTTTGTAACCAGCTGTGGACACCCTGTTCCTCTCCAGCTGTCTACTCTCCTCCCCGCTTGGTCCATGTCCACAGTCTCGGCTTCTCCTTGGCTCTCTGTCCCCCTCTCTCCATGTGTCTTGTCTTCTTGCCTGTGTTCAGGCGACACCTTTGCTATCTTGGCAAGGTATCATTCCCTTGCTGTCCCCTCTGCCTCCTCCTCAGACCCATCTATACTTCCCTTTGACCCCAGGTCTGACTGCACACATTGCCTCAGAGGAAAGGCTGTGCGGGGCAGTCCCTCCTCACAGGAAGGATCCATCCTGTGGTGGCGGTGGGGTGTGTCCCACGGCAGTGGGTGGCTCCCGCATAGTAGAGTAGTGACTGGAATAGTCTCTCAGAGCGGAACCGGTTCCCTGGCAATCATGGTGCCCTAGCCGCCCAGCCTCCTCCCCTCTTCTCTGCAGGCAGACAGTATTGCTGTAACATCTGTACTAATGAGTACCCCTACCCTAGAAGGAATGGTTTCACCCTCCCCCCAACCCAAAGGATCATTGTTTTTTTTTTCCGAGGTAGGGTCTCACTCTAGTCCAGGCTGACCTGGAATTCACTGTATAGTCTCAGACTGGCCTCGAACTGACAGCAATCTTCCTACCTCTGCCTCCCGAGTGCTGGGATTAAAGGCGTGCGCCACCACGCCTGGTTCCAAAGGATCATTGTTTAATGCTGGAGAAGACTGGGGGGAGATGCAGAGGGATGGAGGGAAGGAGGGAGGGGAGAGCAGCAATGGGAAGTTAGCTTCGGGTCTGAGAGAAGCCCTTGGACTCACAAGCCCAGGGGCCCCTCCTAGGTCGCCCAGGTGGCTCGGTGTGCCTTGTCAAGGCCCAAGGCCAGCTAAGCCATCTCAATCAGTGCTCTCTGCCCACTGGCCTTGGAGGGGGTGTGGGGACAAAGCGTCACCCCTGGAAGTCATGGCCATGTCATGTCTTAGCCCACCTGGAGGAGTGGCTCCTTCACACTACCCACCCTGAGTTCAGGTCCTTCAGCTCAGGGATGGGGGTGGGGAGGGCCGAGTTTGAGATCGCCATTGCCTGACCTTGGAGGGCTGCCCAGGAAGGAGAGGACACAGTAGGGACTCCACTCTCACCCTCTGCTAGCCCCACATTTGGTTGTCTAAATGAAACACTTGGGGATGGGAGGTCAAATGGTTTCTCTCCTCTGCTGGGCTCCTACCAGGTTAGGCCAGAGCACTGTGGGCCTTGGCTTCAGCTGCTGGGGGTGGAGGGCGGGTCTGAAGGGTCTTGCTCTGGGGTGGTCTTATCCGGGTGTGACTGAGAGCCAGCCCTGGCCTGCCCCGTTGGTTGGAAGAGTCATTTCTCCTGGCCATCTGGACCAGGATGGAGCAGGACACCTACAGCTCCTTCAGCATCCAGGCAAGTCCAGAGAGAAAGGCAGAGAAGGCAAGTGGTCTAGCCAGAGGCAGCTGACCTATGGCAGGCTTTCTCAGGAGTGTGAGGACGGGAAGCTAAGGAGGGAGGGAGGAGGGTTTGATCTGGAGAACTCAAGAACTCCATCATCCTGGGCAGGGAGGTCCACGGTGAAGGAGGAGGAAAGATCTGGTCAGGGGAGGCTGGATGAGTGAAGAAAGGGATGCCAACAGGTTGAGTGGCAGAAAGCCGAGTGTGAAGGGCCAGTCAGTGGCTCAGCTTCCCTCCTGAGCTGGAAGAACAGGCAGCTCTCAGCAAGGAACATACTTGGCTCCAGGACCTCACAGCTTCCAGGAATAGCTGAGAGAAATCACACCCACAGTTACCAGGACAATTCTCTCCCAACCCACCCAGCCCTCCCGTAGACTTCACAGAACAAGGACAAAAGGGTAGGGGACTAAACTCCAGAAAGGGAAAGTGGCAGGCATGATGGTTCACGCCTTTACTCCCAGAACCAGAGGAGGTTCATTGCTCTGTGAGTTCAAGGCCAGCCTGAGAGGACATAGTGAATTTGAAGGTCAGCCTGGGCTAGAGTGAGAGCCTATCTTGAAAAGAAGTAAACAGAGGGTGAACATGACCTGCTCAGGGTGACCTAGAAGATAAAAAGATCCAGGAACCAACAAGAGCCAGATCTCACAACAGACAGCCTTGTATCTTTCTTTCCCGTTAGTGGGGGCAGACGAGGAGACTTTCCTGGTCTCTTTCTACCAGCCCCAGTTGGACTAGGCCCTCACTGGTGGGGATGAGGGGCTTGCACAGGAAGGACCCAAAGACAGACTGGGGGGCTAAGGTGAGGACAGAAGTCTACAGCTGGCCTGGGCTGATTTCTCCACCTCACTTCTCTCTCTCAGGTGACTGTATCCCCAGCCCCTGCCACAATGGGGGGACATGCCTGGAGGAGAAGGAGGGGTTCCGCTGCCTATGTTTGCCTGGCTATGGGGGGGACCTGTGCGATGTTGGTGAGTGTGTTGAGGGGCATGGGGTGGGGGCAGGTCTGAAGCCTGGGTCGTGACCCAACATACTAGCTTTGGAGGAGAAGAGGTCACTAGTTTGGAACTTGTTATGAGTTAATCACCACTTCGGCAGGTTCCAGAACCTCTCTGAGTCTTACTCAAGGTCTCGGTCAGTTCATTGCCAGTGTACCAGCTGGAACTCAGACAAGCTAGCACTCCTGAGGTGGGCTCCGTGGGTGCTCTCTCCTCTTGTGATCATGGAGGGGGTGAGCCTCTTCTCCAGGATGGAGAGCTGTGGGCTGGAATGCCAGCTCACCTGGGG